>ONZH01020627.1:0-61115 GCA_900303285.1 Rhinella marina | reverse complement strand
TGCGGAACACCTATCCCTTGGCAAGGGAAATTGCCGCAAGCGTGTGCTCCGGGGAACAGTTGCGGGCCTGTTTGGTGTGGCCCACCTTCTCCCTTTTGCCACCCCACTGCCTCTTCCAGCTTGTTGCGGTGCTGCGGATCTCTCTCCCTTTGTACTACTGTCCTCGCTCGGCTTGCCACCTTCCCAGGTTGGATCAGTGTTTTCATCGTCCACCACCTCCTCTTCCACTTCCTCACACTGGTCCTCCTCCTGACTTGTTGACCTAACAAGAACCTCACTTAGTGTCTCATCCTCATCATTATCCACCTCGTGAGACACTAATTTCCGTTCCCCACCGTCATCTTCTTCTGACTGTGGATGCTCATGAGTTCTGGAATCAGTGCATGATTCAAGCAGGCTTGGTAAGAGGCCCAAATCAAGGAATGCCAAGACTCTCCATGGTTGGAGGAAGGAGGATCAGGGTGAGGATTCTGTTGACCAGACTCTTGGCTGCTGAGACTGGACTTTGTGGAAGACAGGTTGGTGCTTAACCGACTGGAAGCATTATCTGCTGCAATCCAACCGACCACCTGTCACGCTCGGGTGTGGGGGGAAAAGCCACACCGAGCGTATGAGGGATGGGAACAGACAAAACCAGGGAACTGGTCACCTCCTGCAGGGGACCCTAAGACTAGGCCCTAGCTGGCTACCAGTATGAACTAACCCGGGTGGTAGGAAAGCTCATACACAGGAACCTAATCTGAGTAAACCCTAGAACACCCTGCAGTCTAATGACACAAGAGAGTAACCTGTTCCTCCAAGCGTAAGGAGGAACAGGAGACTCAAACAGGAATAACCAAAGGAAGGGAAAACACTTAACTTTAAGTAGAACTCAGCAACAGGATCTCAGCCGAGATCCACACCACTCTCAACAGGTATGTAGCAGATATAAACCGCAAGGGATACTGGGAGAGGAAGAGGTAAGTAGGAGACAGCTAATTGCCCAGCGGCAACAGCTGAGGGAAAGGGGTGTGGAGAACAGCACCCAAACCACAGGGAATAGCCTGTCAAACCTGTCACTTAGAAAGCCGCGCAGAACGTCTGATTCCAGACGCAAGACCACTCGTGACATTACCCCCCCTTTTACGGGTGACCTCCGGGCACCCAGGACCAACTTTATCAGGGTGACATCTGTGAAAGGCTTTTACCAAACGACTGGCATTCACGTCAGATGCCGGTACCCATGACCTCTCCTCAGGACCATAACCCTTCCAATGAACCAGATATTGAAGGGTCCCACGAAGAACTCGAGAATCAATGATCTTGACAATCTGAAATTCCAAATTACCATCCACCAAGACAGGCGCGGGTGGCAAGGGAGATGGCTCCAGAGGTTCAACATACCTCTTCAACAAACATCTGTGAAACACATTATGGATTTTCAGGGCCTGCGGAAGTTCAAGACGAAATGCTACAGGATTAATAATGGCCGTGATTTTATATGGGCCAATAAATCTTGGACCCAACTTCCATGAAGGAACTTTCAACTTAATGTTCCTAGTAGACAGCCACACAAAATCACCCACATTTAAGTCCGGACCATTCATGCGTCTCCTGTCAGCCACACGTTTGTACTTGTTACCCATATTTATCAAGTTACTTTGAATTTTTCGCCATATGGAAGACAATGATGACGAAAAACGTTCATCCTCAGGAATACCAGAAGTATCAGAACCACAAAATGTGCCAAACTGCGGGTGAAAGCCATATGCACCAAAAAATGGTGACTTACCAGTGGAGTCCTGTCTGCGATTATTTATGGCAAACTCAGCCAGAGACAAAAACGAGGACCACTCCTCCTGGTTCTCAGAGACAAAGCATCTCAAATAAGTCTCCAGATTCTGATTGGTACGCTCAGTCTGTCCATTCGTCTGGGGATGAAAGGCAGAAGAGAAAGACAGTTGTACCCCGAGCCGAGTACAGAACGCCCTCCAGAATCTGGACACAAACTGAGTCCCACGATCAGAGACAACGTCAGTGGGAATGCCATGAAGTTTCACAATATTGTCAACAAACACTTGTGCAAGAGTTTTAGCATTGGGGAGTCCGGGTAATGCAATAAAGTGCGCCATTTTACTAAAACGATCTACAACCACCAGAATAACTGTCTTACCAGACGACTCAGGCAGATCAGTGATGAAGTCCATGGATAGGTGAGTCCATGGTCTGGATGGGATGGGTAATGGAAGTAGGGGTCCAGAAGGACGAGTATGTGTCACCTTAGAGCGTGCGCAGACACTACAGGCTGACACATATTCCTCAACACACTTACGCAGACCTGGCCACCAGAATCTACGAGAGATGAGGTCGACAGTGGATTTACTCCCAGGGTGTCCCGCAAGCACCGAAGAATGATGCTCCTCAAAAACCTTATAACGCAAATCAGAAGGAACAAACAACTTCCCGGGAGGGCAAGACTCCGGCGCATCTCCCTGGGTCTCAAGCACTTTAGCCTCAAGATCAGGGTAAAGAGCGGATATCACCACTCCTTCAGACAGTATAGGGCTAGGATCTTCAAAATCACCACCCCCGGGAAAACTACGTGACAAGGCATCCGCCTTCACATTCTTAACCCCAGGACGGTATGTGACAATGAAATTGAATCTGGTGAAGAACAAAGACCATCTGGCCTGCCTCGGATTAAGTCGTCTAGCCGACTCCAGGTAAGCCAGATTTTTGTGATCAGTGAATACCGTGATTGGATGATTCACCCCTTCCAACCAATGACGCCATTCCTCAAAAGCCAACTTAATGGCCAGTAACTCTCGGTTACCCACATCATAATTTCTCTCCGCCACAGAGAGTTTCTTTGAAAAAAAAAGCACATGGGCGCCATTTACCAGGTGACGGGCCTTGTGATAACACAGCTCCTACCCCCACATCGGATGCGTCAACCTCCACAATGAAAGGTTGTGACACATCTGGCTGCACCAATATAGGGGCAGAGGAAAAGCACTCCTTTACAGCAGAGAAGGCTTGCAATGCTGCATCAGACCACACAGAGACATCCGTCCCTTTCTTAGTCATGTCAGTTAAGGGTTTAACTATAGTCGAATAGTTCTTAATAAATTTTCGGTAATAGTTGGTGAACCCCAAAAATCGCATAAGAGCCTTCAGATTTTCAGGTCGGTCCCAGTTCAGAACAGCACAGACCTTCTCTGGATCCATACGAAAACCTGAAGATGAAAGCAGGTATCCTAAGAATTGCACCTCATGTACAGCAAAAGCACATTTCTCTAATTTTGCATACAACTTGTTATCTCTTAAAATTTGCAACACCTGCCTCACGTGATCCTGATGTGTCACAATATCTGGAGAATAGATTAGTATGTCATCCAAATACACGACTACAAACCTCCCCACAAGATGATGAAAAATGTCATTAACAAAATGCTGGAAGACAGCAGGAGCATTGGTCAACCCAAAAGGCATGACCAGGTTCTCAAAGTGGCCCTCAGGAGTGTTAAAGGCCGTCTTCCATTCATCCCCTTCCTTGATCCTGACCAGATTATATGCCCCCCTTAAGTCCAACTTGGAGAACACCTTGGCATCCACAATCTGGTTAAACAAGTCAGGAATCAAAGGAAGGGGGTACGGATCACGGACAGTAATCCTATTGAGTTCACGGAAATCCAGACATGGCCTAAGGGATCCGTCCTTTTTTTTAACAAAAAAGAACCCTGCTGCCACAGGAGATTTGGAAGGCCTAATATGTCCTTTGGCCAAACTCTCAGCAATATATTCCTTCATGGCCGTTCTCTCAGGTCCAGAAAGGTTATACAGCCTAGATTTAGGCAATCTTGTTCCAGGGATAAGATTGATAGGACAATCGTATTCCCGGTGAGGGGTAAATCCTGACATCCACCTTCAGAAAATACATCAGAGAAATCCGATATAAAAGAAGGAAGAGTCTTAGTGGTTAAAGCAGAAAAAGATGTATTAAGGCAATTGTCAACACAATAATCGCCCCAATCCACAATGTGTCTAGTATGCCAGTCAATGGACGGATTATGTTTGCTTAACCACGGTAAACCCAGAACCACAGGAGCAGGAAGACCTTCCAACACAAAACATGAAATAAGCTCCTGATGAAATTCACCCACTCTTAATTTGATATCATGCACCATCTGAGACAAACACTTCTGAGAGAGAAGTGCAGAATCAATGGCAAACACAGAAATCCTCTTATCCAAAGAACTTGGTGACAATCCATGCATACGGACAAACTGAGCATCAATCAAGTTCACCCCTGCCCCGCTGTCAATAAACACCTCAATTTTCACAACCTTTGATTCTAGCGCCACCTCGGCAGTCAGGAGAAAACGGGTACTGCAGGATGAAGACAAATGCACATTTTCAGTCTCCCTACCCACTCCACCAAGAGTGAGATGAGAATTCAACGCCCCCTTTTCTTTTCTCTCCTTTAGAGATAGGAAGCATGGACATACATTGATAAAGTGTCCTTTCTGACCACAGAAAAAACACACACCCTTTTTATTACCAAGATGATTGCGGGTGGCTACAGGAGTGGCTCCCCCTAATTGCATAGGTTCATCCCCAGACATCAACCTAGGGGAATATTCACCCAAAGTGTCATAGGAAGCTGGTACACTATGTGATAGTACGTCCTGAGAGCAGGGGCCCCTAGATCGCTCTCTCAGGCGCCTATCCATGCGTACAGCAAGAGACATAGCGGCTTCCAAAGACACAGGGGTTTCCTGAAAGGCCAAAGCGTCCTTCAGCCTTTCAGACAAACCTTGACAGAATTGGCTACGTAAAGCCGGATCGTTCCATTCAGTATTGGTCGGCCACCTCCGAAACTCAGAGCAATAAGTCTCAACCGGCCGCTCACCCTGACAAAGGTTACGTATCTGGGTCTCCGCCAGGGAGATACGATCCGGGTCATCATAAATAATCCCTAGGGTCTTGAAAAATTCATCTACCGACCGGAGAGACAGCGATCCAGCCGGTAGAGAAAAGGCCCATGACTGCGCATCCCCTTTAAGCAGCGAGATGACCACACCAACTTTCTGTTCCTCATTACCAGAAGAATGTGGACGCAGTCTGAAATACAATTTGCACGCCTCCCTAAATAGAACAAAATTATCACATTCCCCAGAAAATCTATCCGGGAGGGGGACCTTAGGCTCCAAACAGGCCTGACACTCAGCACCCCCAGAACCACCACCCTGTGGTCTCTGAATCTGGTTGCGGATGTCAGCCACCTCCAAGCTGAGTCCCTGCAGCCGTTCAGCCAGTGTAGCAATAGCATCCATGTCAGCACAAAAATGACATAAATTTTTGTTAGTGGCGGTTTATAATGTCGCGCTCGGGTGTGGGGGGAAAAGCCACACCGAGCGTATGAGGGATGGGAACAGACAAAACCAGGGAACTGGTCACCTCCTGCAGGGGACCCTAAGACTAGGCCCTAGCTGGCTACCAGTATGAACTAACCCGGGTGGTAGGAAAGCTCATACACAGGAACCTAATCTGAGTAAACCCTAGAACACCCTGCAGTCTAATGACACAAGAGAGTAACCTGTTCCTCCAAGCGTAAGGAGGAACAGGAGACTCAAACAGGAATAACCAAAGGAAGGGAAAACACTTAACTTTAAGTAGAACTCAGCAACAGGATCTCAGCCGAGATCCACACCACTCTCAACAGGTATGTAGCAGATATAAACCGCAAGGGATACTGGGAGAGGAAGAGGTAAGTAGGAGACAGCTAATTGCCCAGCGGCAACAGCTGAGGGAAAGGGGTGTGGAGAACAGCACCCAAACCACAGGGAATAGCCTGTCAAACCTGTCACTTAGAAAGCCGCGCAGAACGTCTGATTCCAGACGCAAGACCACTCGTGACACCACCTGGTCGCACTGGTGTGGCTTTAAGAGTGGTGTCCTGCACTGCCCTGCAAACTGGGACATGAAGCTAGGCATCGTGGATGAGTGTGTTTCTTGTGCTCTGGTAGCAGGCACAGTTTCACCGTGCCCAGGGCCACGGCCTCTGCGCGCACCATCAGCAGCACGGCCACTTCCCCGTCCCTTACTGTTTACCTTGCGCATATTAAATGGTATATATACGTATAAGTATGTCACAAGTAAAGTAGCGCAGATTTTTTAAGTGTATGCGCAAATAAATAACACTAAATGTCACAAATATTTAGGATGCGCAAATGTTATACAGCAGATGTAGCACAGGTAATGTCGCTGTCACCAGCGGCAGAAAATATTGCACTGAATGTGACAAATATGGTGCTGGCTTATTTAATATCCGAGTCATGTCTCAAGGCTTATTTAACCCCTTCCCGACCGCCCATGGTTAATCTACGTCGTTGCTTGCTGGGCTTTGTGCAGTAGCGACGTAATGTCCCCGTTTTGCAGGGCGACCGGGACCCGCAGACTGCCCGAAACCACCGCAAGCCCCCAAGGCAGTTGCTAACAGCCTCCGCTCCGTGGGCAATGTCCGGAAGCACAGCTGTTAATCTACATCGCCATGTGCACGGCAGTGCAGCGGCGATGTAGATTAACCACCGCTCGTTTCCGGGTCTCAGCACTCCTCTTAACCCCCTAACAGGCTGTTACATACCAGCTTCAGCGCATGGGGGGAAGTCCGGTACCTGATTGGTTCACGTCCCGGACATGTGATCACTATGATAAGTTACAAACTTGCAGCAACAAACTTCCCGCTCTTGGGGACTATAAAACATTCTCTCTCCCTCCATCTCCTGTCAGTGTCAGAGATCGGAGGAGAGAGTGACAGCAGGAGAGAGAGAGAGACATATACCATATATATATACATATCATATAAACGATCAGTTTCTACAGTTCAAGTCCAGATCCAGTTCATTGATCAGTTCTTCAGTTCAATTATCAGTCCAGATCCAGTTAATTTACCGTTTATTCAGCAATTCATTCAGCAGTTAATTTATCCGTTCATTTAGCAATTCATTCAGCAGTTAATTGATCCGTTCATTCAGCAATTCATTCAGCAGTTAATTGATCCGTTCATTCAGCAATTCATTCAGCAGTTAATTGATCCGTTCATTTAGCAATCCATTCAGCAGTTAATTGATCCGTTCATTCAGCAATCCGTTCAGCAGTTAATTGATCCGTTCATTCAGCAATCCATTCAGCAGTTAATTGATCCTTTCATTCAGCAATCCGTTCAGCAGTTAATTTTTTTTTTTTTTTTTTTAATTTCTTAATATTACATATATAGGGAAATATGTTCAAAAAATGACTCGCAAATTAACAACAACTACCATATTTCCCCTGAATATAAATCCCAACTAACCCAAACCCCCACCCAAACACCACCCCCCATTCCCTCGTGGACGGCGGGAAAAAAAAAAAAAAAAAAAAAAAAAAAAAGGAAAAATCTCTCAGTGCCACCTATCCCATATCAGATGCCAGCTTTTTTCCTTGTGCTGATTCCTAAAACTCAGACACTCAAAGTTTTTTACTTTATCCACTAAATTCTTCCAGTGATTGACATTTGGGTGTTGATTCCCCATCCAAAACTTAGCTATTACCAGGCGGGCCAAAAACATCAGCCTGGAAACAAGATTCTTTGTACCCCAGGGGACATTCGTACTACCCAGATGACCCAAGATCAAGCATTCGACATTAAAACCAATATCAGTATCAATAATTCTTTTGATATAAGCATAAATGTCTTTCCAAAACCCTCTGACGTATGGACAATCCCAGCAGAGATGTAAGAAATCTGCCCTCTCCAGGCCGCATCTAAGACAGTTTGCGTCCTCCCTCTTTCTCATTTTATACATTATTACTGGCGTATAATATAACCTATATAAGAAATTAAATTGCACCATCAAGTGATTTTCATTTCTTGTCATATATTTCATATTTCTAAATATTCCCTCCCATTTTCCCTCTAATCCTGTCTGTGAAGCCTGGTCCCATTTGACCTGTGAGTTGTGAACTATTCCTACTGTGAAGCTACTAATAAAACATTTATACAACTTTGATAGGGAATTCCTTTTTCTATTAGAGTCCTGTAACATCTCAATAATATCGTGCGAGTAAATCACCAGAGTCCTTTTATCTTTCAAACCTAGAAAAGCATTATATAACCGATAATATTTAAACCACCCGCTGCCCTTTACCTCATATCTAACCTGTAAATCTTTAAATGATATAATTTGTCCCCTATCAAACAAGTGAGGTATATTGTTAATCCCCATAGATTCCCAATATCTCCAGTCCATATTGTCATAAAACGCTTGTATATTAGGATTCTGCCAGATGGGAGTAAAATGAAAACTACCTTTGTGGCCTATTAATCTTTTCAAAGTGACCCAACAGCCACCCAATAATTTACCGAGGGGAAGTGCTTTCATAGGGGATCTCTTGTCATTATAAGTTTCGAGAAGCTCAAATATTGATGAGACATTCCTACCATAAAGGTCCATCAATTTGCCAATTATTGGGCAAGTCTTCCACTGAGCTAATATTTGAAGCTGGGACATAATGAAATAGCCCTGGAAAAAGGGGAGGGCCAAACCACCTCTATCTTTTGGTTTGTACAAGTGAGTTAGTTTTATTCTTACTCTTTTTCTCCCCCAGATCAGGTCATTCAACATTCCCTCAATCACTTTGAAAGTTTTAGAATCTATCCATATAGGAGAAGCGTTGAAGATATACATTATTTGTGGCTGAAGAATCATCTTGATAAGGGCGATTCTGTCTGCCCTAAACAAAGGGATTTTCAACCAAACGTTAACTTTATGCCTAATTTTTTCTATAATGGGTTTTATATTAAGTTCTGCGAAGTTCTCGATCTTAGATGATACTTTGATCCCCAAATATTCGAAGGACTCCAATTGTCCAACGACTCTAAGACTACCACTATCTATTGACATATTCCCCTCCAGTGGCATTAGACTAGATTTCGCCCAATTTATCTCTAATCCTGATATCTCACCATATTTTACTATTAAAGACATCAATCTGGGAATTGATGAGGGAGAATCGCTTAGACATATCAAGATGTCGTCAGCATACAGTCTGAGTTTGTCACCTACTCCCCCACAACCACAGCCTTTAATCGCCGCATCCTTCCTAATAAGAATTGCCAATGGTTCAATAAATAGTGAAAACAATAAGGGGGATAAGGGGCAACCCTGCCTAGTTCCTCTGCCCAATCTAATTGATTCCGTCAATTGGCCATTTACATTTATTCTTGCACATGGGTCTCTGTACATAAGTTTGACCCAACTCATATATCTATCCCCAAAACCGAACTTCCTCATAGCCTGCCAGAGAAAACTCCACTCGACCCTGTCAAAAGCCTTAGTGGCATCCAGAGACAGGATCGAGCGGAGCCCTCCCTCCCGCATCTGCATTGTAGCATACAAAGCCCTAATATTATCAACTATATTTCTAGTGGGCATAAACCCGCACTGATCCTTGTGAATGAGATCAAGAATAACAGTCTTTAACCTATTAGCTAAGATCTTAGAGAGCAACTTAATGTCCGTGTTTAATAATGATATGGGCCGGTATGCTTCCCTGTCCTCTACATCCTTCCCCTTTTTTGGAATCAAAACGATCACTGCCTCTTTCATAGAGTCAGGGAGATGACCTGTTTTATATGCTTCATTAAGTACCTTAGATAGTCTAGGTAATAAAACTGGTCCATACTTCCTATAGATCTCAAATGGAAGGCCATCCGAGCCTGGGGATGAATTGCCTGAGATGGATTTCAAGGCCTTCTCTAATTCAGAGGCTGTGATCGGAGCATCCAACTCATCCTTTTGATGACTAGTGAGTTCTGGGCAGTCCACTTGGGACAGGAATTCCTCAATATCACTATCAGATGAAGTCATGGAGGATGAATATAAGTTTGTAAAATAATCTTTAAACATATCTTGTATATCAGCTTGATTGCAAAATCTACGGCCTTTTTCATTTTTGATGGCTAAAATCGGGGCTGTTCTATCTTGATTTCTAACGACAGAGGATAAAAATCTGCCTGGTTTGCCCCCTTCAAAATAAGCTTTTTGATTTTTAAAAAAACATCTCTGCAGAGCTTTATTCAAGCGCACTTCTCTAAGTTGATCTTGGGCTATCTGGAAGGCGTTTTTATTCGTATCGGATGGGGCCCTGTTAAATTCAGATTCTCTAAAATGGCAATTATCCCTTAGCTTCTTATCTTCCTTCACAAAGTCTTTGCGCTTCGTTTTTATTTTACTATATAAAGTACCTCTTATATGTGCCTTAAAAGCATCCCAGACAAAAAGTAGAGATGTTGATCCTACATTTTCCTCCCAGAATTGCATCAAACTCTTCATGATACCTGGGTGATCATCAATTATGGATAACCAATGGGCATTTAAACGAAATAATGACTGTTGTCGCTTTTCACCAAAGCGGCTGTGTATTATAACCGATACCAAAGAGTGATCCGAGATGCCCGATGGTTCATACATAATTTTCCCAATGTCACCCATCAAATCATGACTCACCAGTATAAGATCAATTCGAGACATTGTATTATATGATTTGTTGAAGCATGAATATGCCCGTTTAGTGGGATATTTATACCTCCAGGCATCGATCCAGCCCGCCTCGGCGCAGAAGCGAGCCAGATTGCTACTATTTTGAGATACATTATTGCCTCTACACTCGAGACGGGCCCTATCCAGCCAAAAATCCATAACATTATTAAAATCTCCTACGATTAAAATAGGACAAATATCTCTGTTGTTGCAAAATTCCAGGAGTTCCTGCAGAACCAAATATCTAAATGGAGGAGGGATATATACGAAAGCCAAAGTGCAAATTCGGTGATCTAATACCCCATGCAGGAAAATATATCGGCCTTCAGAATCAATCCGTTTGTCCAGAGGTTCAAAACACACCTTGTCGTGAATTAACACTGTTATTCCTCTGGAATAAACAGATCCATATGAATGATATTTATATTTTGCCCATTTCCTTTCAATCCATCTACTTCTTTCAGCTATCAAATGGGTTTCGATCAGACACACTATGGCCGGAAGATGGTTGTGGACCACATCTAACACTGCACATCTCTTTACACGATCATTAATCCCTCTAATGTTCCAGGCGATTATCTTAGTCATTACTCAAAACAAGAGGGGAAAGAGAGAGGAGAGAAAAAAAAAAAAAAAAAACCAAACTCCCCCGCCGTCCCCAATCCAATGACACCCTCCCCTACCCACTCCCCCCCACCCCACCCTACTACTCGCTCTGTCATACTGCCAGAAAACAGAGCCCTATTCACCTCGCTACGACTCCTCCCCCCCCGCCTCCACACCCCATCATATTCCAAAAAGAAAAAATAGAGAAGAAGCGAGATAACTGAAACATATCAGGATCATAGTCCCTCTTGCTCCAACCAATCCGCTAGCTCCCTAGCATCATTGAAAAATTTAATAGAATCTTTGTAGATCACTCTAAGTTTGGCCGGGAATAGCATTGAATATTTAATATTTGCCGCCATTAAGCGCTTTTTAGATTCTCCAAAGCTACGCCGTTTTTCCAATGTAGCCCTGGAGAAATCAGGATACAACGCTATTCTCGAGCCGTTATACAATAGTAAGTCTTTTTTCCTCGCTTTACGCAAGATTAAGTCCCGATCACTAGAACAGAGAATCTTAACCAGAATTGTCCTAGGAGGGGCCCCTGGAGGGGGGCCTTTATTTGGGACCCTATGAGCTCTCTCTATGGCAAACATCTTTGAAAGGCTCTCCTGGCCCAGAGAGTCTAAAATCCATTCTTGAATAAACAGAGCTATGTCATTCCCCTCTGCCTTTTCCGGGAACCCGAGAAAACGAATATTGGAGCGTCTATTCCTGTCCTCTGCTTCCGTGAGTTTTTGTTTCATAATTCCCAAGTCCTTAGTATGCGACTTCACCGCCTCCCTCAGGAACTTGAATTCTTGGTCCATTTTTTGCACACGAGCCTCCTGTTCCGCTATTTTTTCCCTCAACTTGGACATCTCCACTTTAATAATAGCAATGTCTGCTCTGACCCCACCCATTTGTAAGGTGAGATCCTCAAGAGCAAGATTAGTTTTTTGGACCGTGGCCAGAATTTCTGCAAGCATGGGGTTAATTGCTATGTCAGGGCCACTGGTAGCAGCTGAAGAGTCTAAAACAGGTTGACTTAGGTTTTCCTGAGGATGAACAACCGATGTATGCCCCTTCTGGTCCTGTCGAGTTTTCATAGGTGGAGATGACCACAATTTATCTATTTTGTTAGTGGCTTCTTTGGCCTGCAGTTGACCGGCAGATTTTCGGGAAGGGTTTTTTGGAGGCATCTCTCAGTGAGTCTTTTTTTTTTTCTTTCTTTCTTTCTTCTTTCCCTTCCCCCTTCCTTTCTTTTTTCCTCTTCCCTTTTTTTCCCTTTCTATCTTCCTTCTCTCTTTCCCCTTTCCTTTTCCTCCTCTTCCCCCCTTTTTCCCCTGGATTTTTACCACTCTTCACCCCTTCTTTTTCCTTCCGCTCACTTACTCCACTACCCGCCTCCAATTTAACAGAAAGAGCACTTCACAATAAAACCTTGAAAAGGATAAGGGATAAATACAAAGTGTTCTCCCTAGGCCAGGATTAATGGTGATTAGTCCAAAGTTAGTATACGGAAAGGAGGCAATTTTGATGTTGCTATGGACAACACGGACCACAGCACACCAGATTGCACATAACAGTTAGTTCAGTTAGTCACAATTATGAGTATACGTCCAGCTGCACAAATCATATATACTCATCCATCCTGAAGCGCCAGTAGTAGAAAAGACGTTCCAGGGATCCTGGAGGCGATTTTATCGCCAGGGTAAAGATATTTACCCCTTGCAGACCAAGAGGAGAAAGAGGAGACACCAAAGTCACCAGGGCCAGTACGCCCGCAGGGAACAGGCCAAAGCGGTCAAAGTGCCACAGGGCTCAGAGCACACTTCACGCGGGCACCTCTTTGTATGGATGCAGACAGAGGGACACGAACCCGCAATCTTCAGAGGGCCGCGACAGCAGGAGGCGAACGACTCCTCAGCACATGGACCGCCACGCCAGGACACGGACCTCGTTTCAAACACCACCAGGACATCACAGTGGAGCACTTCAGCTGGGCAGATTCTCCGGCTCCCGGAGCCCTCAACTCGCCCCACGCCAGAAGGAGGTGGAAGTAGCCACGCAGGGCCAGCGGCCCCAGACACCAGCAGGGGGACGGGCCCGAACTCAAAAGCCGCAACACCACATCCCGGACAACAGCTTCAGCGGCTCAGCGAAGCCTCTCCACCGGATCCCAAACCCCACGCCAGAGGGCCGAAGCTGAGGCAGCCGCGCTCGACGGGGCAGACCGGCACCAGAAAGACAACACCGTGGAAGCGGCGAGGCAGAGGGTAGGAAGCTGGGAGGGAGGAGGGGGGAGGAGGAGTCACCGCGCGTCGGCACTCACGTCATGCCGACGCGCTCACGCAGCCATTCAGCAGTTAATTTATCCGTTCATTTAGCAATTCGTTCAGCAGTTAATTGATCCGTTCATTAAGCAATCCATTCAGCAGTTAATTGACACGTTCATTCAGCAATCCGTTCAGCAGTTAATTGACACGTTCATTCAGCAATCCATTCAGCAGTTAATTGATCCGTTCATTTAGCAATTTATTCAGCAGTTAATTGATCCGTTCATTCAGCAATCCATTCAGCAGTTAGTTGATCCGTTCATTCAGCAATCCATTCAGCAGTTAATTTATCCGTTCATTTAGCAATTTATTTAGCAGTTAATTGATCCGTTCATTCAGCAATCCGTTCAGCAGTTAATTTATCTGTTCATTTAGCAATTCATTCAGCAGTTAATTGATCCGTTCATTTAGCAATCCATTCAGCAGTTAATTGATCCGTTCATTCAGCAATCCATTCAGCAGTTAATTGATCCGTTCATTCAGCAATCCATTCAGCAGTTAATTGATCCGTTCATTCAGCAATCCATTCAGCAGTTAATTGATCCGTTCATTTAGCAATTCATTCAGCAGTTAATTGATCCGTTCATTCAGCAATCCGTTCAGCAGTTAATTGATCCGTTCATTCGGCAATCCATTCAGCAGTCAATTGATCCGTTCATTCAGCAATCCATTCAGCCGTTCATTTATCAGTCACATTATACTATATCTACTTCTGTACGAATCGCTGTATAAAAGAGTTACAATATAACAATGGCACATCAGCTATACACAGCAGAGGAGGCATTTGCTCTGTTATGTTCTGACAGTGAGGAGAGTGTAGTGTCAGATGGGGACGAGGATTTTGAGAGTTTCGATCTCAGTGAAAGCAGCTGCCATTCTGGACCATCCTCAGAAAGGATCAATCAAGGGGATTCAGAGGGGGCTTTTGGAGAAACCTCTCCAATTCAGAGTATAATCGCAACAAGCGACTTGTCTAGCACCAGTGAAGGAGCCCAGTCCAGAATTCTTTTTGATGTAGCTTTCCCAAGATGGGAAGCTGCAAATTCTGCAACCCCATTTGTCCCTGACTTTACTGCCATCCCAGGTGTAAATGTAGAGGTTGAAAATGTAGCACCTGTTGATGTTTTTAATTTGTTCATCAAAGATGATTTATTAGAGCACATTGTTACACAGACAAATTTGTATGCATCCCAGTTTATCACAAAAAATCACACGCTCCTATTATGCAAGACCAAACATATGGCACCCAACAATCATTCAGGAGATAAAAAAATTCTAGGTCTTACATTTGCCATGGGACTTGTTAAAAAACCATGTATACGATCTTACTGGTCCATGCGCCCTGTTCTAACTACCCCTGCTTTTTCTGCCATCCTTCCAAGAACACGGTATGAGATGCTAATGAGATTTTGGCATTTCAATGATAACAACCAGTGCCCCCCTAAAAATCCACCTGAATTTGACAGGCTTTACAAAATTAGACCCATCATCACAGAGCTATCAAAATTATTTTTAGAGCTTTATACCCCCACCCAAAACATGTCTATTGACGAGTCCCTTGTAAAATTTAAAGGGAGACTGCACATAAAACAGTATATTCCATCCAAAAGGGCAAGGTTTGGAATTAAACTCTATAAAATGTGCGAAAGTTCAACAGGATGTACGTCATCGTTCCGCATTTATGAAGGAAAGGACAGCAGTTTGGAGTCTGTTTAACCCATTACTCCAAAAAGGCTACATTCTGTATGTAGACAATTATTATACAAGCATACCGCTTTTCAGAAATTTGCTTGAAAAAAACACAGGGGCTTGTGGGACCATTTGCAAGAATCTGCAATGGTTTCCACAGTCACTGGTGACTGCCAAGTTTAAAAAGGGGGAGTCTGGTGGGGTTCGCAGTGGAGAGCTACAGTGCCTTGCCATCTCTCTCTATAGAATCGGAAGATGTAAAAAGGCTGACAGAGCGACATTTTATGGCAACGATCCCCACAACAGGGTCAAAAAAGTACCCCCCAAAGAGAGGGTACTACACTGTCCTTCACTGCCAGCCTTGTGCCTCAATGAGTGCTTTAAAAGTTATCACACACAGGCACGTTTCTGAACTTTTCCAAATCATACATTCAAACTGAAAATGAACATTGCATCATTTTCCATAAAATCTTTATTATTATTTGTCAAAAACATGTGAGCCATATTTTCAACTTTGTACCCCATAAGTTTATCCTTCACCCAACCCCATAAAATATTACTCTACTATATACCCTTCATTGAATACATTGTGGTATCTTTGTAACCTTTATTCACAAATTTATTATGACCAATAGATCATAAATGAAGATATTGCTGAAGTTAAACCTGCCAAATATCCTGAAAAATGTGACTAGCCCAAAATGTCCACTGTCTTGTTAAAGCCCTGAAAAATGCCAAAGAAGTGTCTGAAGCACACATATTGGGTATCCTCATAATCAGTAGAAGCAGACAAATAAATATTGGCCATATTTTAGTAACATGATGTTTACATGAAAAAAATCATAATTAAAACGCCATTCATGCCAAAATTTGTGATTTTCAATATTTTTGCACCACCATTTAAAACAAACTAGAAAAAACAGAGTAGTGCTAGTCCTACGGTATATACTTTTTTGAACTTTCTGGGGTGTCCATAATTGCCAATAATAGCTTTTTTGGGGGTATTCCGTCGTTTTGTCATCACAGGGTAGCCTTGAATGCAACATGGTGTTCAAAATGAAAGACCTGTCAAAATGGCAGAAAAAAGCCAAAATGTCCACTGTCTTGTTAAAGCCTTGAAAAATGCCAAAGAAGTGTCTGAAGCACACATATTGGGTATCCTCATAATCAGTAGAAGCAGACAAATAAATATTGGCCATTTTTATTTTAGTAACATGATGTTTACTCCATTCATGCCACAATTTGTGATTTTCAATATTTTTCCACCACCATTTAAAACAAACTACCATTTAAAACCAGTACTTTGTTTAACTCTCTGGGGTGTCCACAATTGCCATTAATAGTTTTTTGGGTGTACCGTATTTTTCGCCCTATAAGACGCACCGGCCCATAAGACGCACCTAGGTTTTAGTGTAGGAAAATAAGAAAAAAATATTTTTCATCAGATCCTCTTATCAGACTGCCCATAAATTTAAGGACATCACATCAGACCCCCATATCAGCCCCCTGTGCCCCCATACCATCTCACTGTGCCCCCACCAGACCTCAGATCAGCAGAATGTGCCCCCATCAGACCTCAGATCAGCAGAATGTGCCCCCATCAGACCTCAGATCAGCAGAATGTGCCCCCATCAGACCTCAAATCAGCAGAATGTGCCCCCATCATACCTCAAATCAGCAGAATGTGCCCCCATCATACCTCAAATCAGCAGAATGTGCCCCCATCATACCTCAAATCAGCAGAATGTGCCCCCATCAGACCTCACATCAGCAGAATGTGCCCCCATCAGACCTCATATCATGCCCCCATCAGACCTCAGATCAGCAGAATGTGCCCCCATCATACCTCAAATCAGCAGAATGTGCCCCCATAAGACCTCACATCAGCAGAATGTGCCCCCATCAGACCTCATATCATGCCCCCATCAGACCTCATATCATGCCCCCATCAGACCTCAGATCAGCAGAATGTGCCCCCATCAGACCTCAGATTAGCGTCTTGTGCCCCTATCAGACCTCAGATCAGCCCACCCAGCCACTGATAAAGACCATACTTACCGTACCTGTTCTGCGCTGCCGCTGCCGTCCGGTCCCACGCTCCGCGCTCCTCTCTCTTCCCTGCCGGCACGCACTATGACCTGACGCCGCAGCGTCAGGTCATAGTGCGTGCCGGCAGGGAAGAGAGAAGAGTGCGGAGCGTGGGACCGGATGGCAGCGGCAGCGCAGAACAGGTAAGTATGGTCTTTATCAGTGGCTGAGTGGGCTGATCTGAGGTCTGATGGGGGTCCCTACGTACAAGTGAGCGCTTCCTTATGGAAGCGCTCACTTGTATTCGCCCTATAAGACGCACAGCATTTTTCCCCCTACTTTTGGGGGGAAAAAAGTGCGTCTTATAGGGCGAAAAATACGGTATTTCTTCGTTTTGTCATCACAGGGTAGCCTCGAATGCAACATGGTGTTCAAAATTAAAGACCTGTCAAAATGGCAGACAAAAGCCAAAACACAAACTGTCTTGTTGTAGGACCTAAAAAATGTCTAACGAGTGGCTGAGGCACAAATAGTAGGTATCCTTACAATCAGTACAAGTGCGTGAATAAATAATGGCCATTTTTATTTGAGTAACATGATGTTTACATGAAAAGAATCATCATTAAAAATCCATTTTTGCAAAAATTTTAGATTTTTGCACATTTGAGCAATTATTATTAAAAATATATGCAGCATACATATAAAAAAAATACTTACAAATATAGTGCATTTTGTTCTTAAAAAGACAAGGCATAAATCATATTGATATGCCAAACGGTTTCAAAGATACGTGTAAGTAAACTGAAGCATGCCAAAACAGCAAAATTATTCCTGGTCACGAAGGTTTTAACTACCTTTAAGCATGAAAGGGTTAAAGAGCTGAACATTGACTTACAGGATAGCTGCCTTACATCTGGTGGCATTTAGAGGCAGAGCTTGTTAAGAGCTCATTTGCATCCCTTTTTATTTCCCAGAATTCCAGAGGAGCATGAATGGCCTACAAGTCTCCTCACGCCAATTAAGGCGCTCTCTCCCCAAGGAGAGATAGTACCCCTTTTAAAAATATTTAGGATGCACAAACGTTATACAGCAGATGTAGCGCAGTTATTGTTGCTGTCACCAGCGGCAAAAAAATTACACTGAATGTCACAAATATTTAGAATGCCCAAATGTAACACAATAGATGTTGCAGAGGTTGTGTTACTGTCAGCAGCAGCAAAACAATTGTGAGCAATTTAGCGCAGGTTGCGCTAATAATATAAATAGGAGCCAGATAAAAGTCCTTAAAAGGACTTTTGGGTCTCTGAGAGATTCAAACAATGAACCCTGCCTAACAAATAAAATAATTCCTATCCATACACTATCTGTCCCTTCTGCTGCAGCTCTCCCTAAGGCTGAGCCGAACCACGTGTCATCGGGTGCTATATAGCATCTGATGATGCGTTCCGGCCAGCTAATCACTATAATGCCAGTATCCAACATGGCTACGGCATTACAGTGAATGCCAGTACTTCCCCACAAGCTTATTGGCCAACAAACGTAAGGGGAGGAGACTCAAGCGAACATAGTGCTCGGGCGAGCATGAGCGCCCAATATTATGCATGAGCCCTAACTGTCATAGTTTCTAAAAGAAGATACAATTACGGTAGTAGCAGCTGAAAGATGAAGCTGAGCTATGTGACCTGCTCATTCAGCTCAGTAGGAGAATATTACCATTACTATACAGGTTGAACACCAGGGGGCACCATTAAAATTAGGTAAAGAGACTATCTCACAACTGGAGCACTTTTGTAACAGAGTGTAAATTACAAAAGTAATTTAGTTTTCTGACATTTAATTGTTGGCACAACCTTTATACTGGTATAACAATGTACCTTTGTTTTGTTCTATTAAGTAATAAGATACAAAATCAATTATAACATGAATTTCTTAATATAAACATAAAGGCGGTCATTTATTATTTGTTTTATGTTGATTTTTATTGTATTTAGGTTGCAGATTTTGTCGCAAAGGTGTTCTGTGACAAAATCTGTGCATTTACCCCACTCACGCCACTTTTGCAAAGTGGTGAAAAAAGGGGGCTTGGCATAGGCTGGGAAGACGGCCAGCTGGCTGACCTAGCTAATTAATCTTTTTCCACACCAGTTTATGGAGTGGAAATTGGCCCTAAACTACACCTACAAGGGAGCTGGATGTCGTATATCTGGACTTCTCCAAAGCATTTGACACTGTACCGCATAAAAGGTTAGTATATAAAATGAGAATGCTTGGACTGGGAGAAAATGTCTGTATGTGTTATTAACGATACACACTCAGATTGGATCACCGTCTCTAGTGGGCTACTATAGGCCTATACAGGGGCGGACATACGCCTGTGCAGCCGCTTCTGCTGCACAGGGGCCAGGGGCGTTGCTAGGGTCTCAAAAGATCCGGGGCCCAAGCCCTAATGAATATGGCCCAGTTCTTTAAGGCTACTTTCACACTAGTGGTAGCCTTCTCCGGCAGGCTGTTGCAGCATGGAAACAGCCTGCCGGATCCGTGCTACCACTAGTGCACCATGCCACCAGAAGTCTGTTCCGGTCCCATTCACTATAATGGGGGCGGGCCAGAGGTCCAGACGCAGCACCACAAACATGCCGAGAGGCAACTGGAATAAAAGCACCTCCGGCCAACCCCCATTATAGTGAGTGGGGCCGGAGCGGACTTCTGGCGGCACAGTGGGCTAGCATCAGCATGGATCCTGCTACCGCAAGTGTGAAAGTAGCCGTATGTTGTGGTTATTTTCTGCTCTGAAACAGACACAATAAGTGGATTTTAAATCTACAGCATATACACTTTTTGTAGTGGAAAATGCACAGATTTGTTGTAAAGTGAATGGGAAAGAATGCGTCCACAAATCTTATTGTGGATTTTGTTGTGGATTACCTGTGAATCACAGCAAACTCCACAAATGAAGACAATGGGGGAAAAAAAGTATACTCATCTTACCAATCCTCTGTTGGCCCCTGGTCAATGCTTTCCTGCTCCCCTGCCAGTTTCTATATATTGGCATCAAGTCATGACCTGTCATGCCAATCACAGGCTGCAGCAGTCACCTATGTTGAGACAATTGCTGCAGATTGTCGCTGAAGGTCGGAGACCAGGCTGGCCAGGGCATTGGTAACGGGAGTTTTTTTTTCCGTCTGACTACAGGTCTACTGATCAGTATCAGGGATCTATGATGCCATAAGATTTGGTCAGCTAACAGAGTCAGAGCAGATCTGTTCACATAAGTATTAGGGCTCATGCACACGAACATCGCTTGGTTCCACATCTGAGCCACATTTTTTGCAGATTGGATGCAGACTTACTTCAATGGGACGGCAAAAGATGCAGACAGCACTCCATGTGCTGCTCACATCGATTGCTCCATCCCGTGGCCATCAAAAAAAAAAAAAAAAAACATTTAACATGTCCTATTCTTGTCCATTTTTGGAAAAGAATAAGCATTTCTATAACTGGCCGCCCATTCCGTTCTGCAGATTGCAAAACACTCACGGGCAGCATCTGTGTTTTGTGGATCCGCAAAACACGGCACGTTTGTGTACATGAGCCCTTAGAAAGATTTGTGTTTTATTTTTTATTGTATTTACACATAACTTCAGTTTTTCAAGAGTAAAAGCAGATTTACACCAATCAGGCTGATTATGGGGAACGAATATCACTATACACACTCATTCCTGTTAATCTGCCTTTGTAAATGTGCTGCAGATCACCTTGTTCATAGGGTGAATTTATCTTTCATTATATGCTAGTTCACATGTATTAAGAAGGCCACCTGTTATTGTAGGCTCTTCTGGCATAAGTGCCGGCTGTTGGCTGGACAAAAATTGCATGCAGCAGTATTTTGTCTGGGCAAAAGCCAGCATTTTATGCTGAAAACTGTCCAGATCCTCTTTGGGTCCCATTATAGTCAATGGGGATCTGACAATGCTGTATAAGGTGAACTTGGGGAAAGAGTTCCAGGAAAGAATGGCCTGCCACAAAATGGCAGTGTGAACATAGCCTTAATCGTTGTTTCTAAGGAGCAGTCTGTGCAGTCTTAACAGCACTCTGCTGCACAGAAAAAAATACAGCTGTATGAGGACAAGCAGCAGCAGTAGCCATTGCTTATCCCTGTACATTGGAGGTGATCGCTGCCTGTAAAAGTAGTTCTTCACCTCCACTAACAAGCAGACAGTTATCAGGCAGGAACTGTCCCTTCTCGATAATTGTATGCCGAGTTGGTGAGGGACAGAAAATGCACCTTTACATTTTTATTTTTACATTTATTTTATTTTTACAAATTTATTTCAGCATTGAAGGGGTATTCCAGTTAAAGTAATCCCCTATCCACTATTGGATTGATGAGGGTCGTATGGGTCCCCCATCCCCCTTCCTCAGATCACGATAATGGAGGCTCTGTATCCTGTAAAGTCCACCTGAAATGGACGGAGCGGCTGGTCGGAAATGTGCACAACCACTCTATTCTTTAATATAGGAGCGCCAGAGATATCTCCGGAACCTCCATAGAAATTAATGGAGTGGGAGCGTGGATACCCTGATGAGCCATTCGGTCCATTTCAGGGGGATCCATGGGGACAGCATTCTTGTGACTGGTGAGGATCACAGAGGTAGGACCCTTGCCAATCTAATAGATTTTTCTCTAAGCAGAATATCCATTTAAGGGGCAAGGATCCAGAAAATAATAAAAAATAACCTAACAACTAAGCCCAGGCAACTTCTTTCTGCCTGTTGGTTTCCTGACACACTCAGGCCTTGGGACACTGCCTCTTTATGACTGGGAGCTTTTGTCACACTGCCTGTCCAGGAGCCTGCTAGGGTGACCACTGGCTTCATCTCAAAAAGGAGGACATTTTCAGCCACACCCCCAACATGTTAAACCACACCCAATCTGCTAAACCACGCCCCCAATCTGCTAAACCACGCCCCCAATCGGCTCGTACACCATCACCCATCACACCTCCCCTGGCTCTTACCACACATACACAGGTCGGATGGGGATCTGGCACCCCCACCCCCACCACGTGAAAATTCAAGCCAGCAAGCCTAACTATAAAAATACCGCTCTAGTATGGTTAGAATAAAGAGGGTTGTTCAGTAATTAAAAATAAAATATGGCAGATGGAAAAGAAATCCACAATTCTCAGCTGTTCCCTCCCTGCCATTGAATGCTTTGGTTATATGGCTGCAGTGGTGACACCTGTGACACGCTGGACTTTCTGGCATCATTGCTGCTGCCACGTAAACAAAGACTGACAGGCATGTAATGGGCGAGTGTGCACATCTGTCATAGTGCTGGTGATGTGCACACTGATGGGCAGGTGTATGGCATGTGACCACTGCAGCCAGTTCTCAGCATTAGAGCACTGATTAGCTGCAGCAGTAACATACCATATACTGGCAGGTGACACATATCTGGATGGACATTACATTCACCAGCACCAGACATACCAGATGATACAGCACCACTTACCTCTTACATCCAGCGACGTCTTCCTGATGTAGATCTTCTCTTTGGCCCACACCGCCATGACACTTCTTTCAGCTCCATCTTCTCTCTGCCACAAAGACATCATAGATTACCCACTTTTACTGTTATCCTGCTGCTGCCTAAAATACTGCGCCCACTGTGCTCCCCAATGTCCCCAAATACTATACTGTAGATATAACAGTGCCATATAGGTAGGACCCCATATAGTCACCGTGCTCCCACTAATAATTCTCTCCTAGAGTGTCCCATTAGTAATAGTGCCCCAATAGTGATAATGCTCCACCAGTATTCCTTTTTAGCAGTAGTGCCCTCCATATTGTACTAATAATAGTAACACCCCCAATAGTACCCCTGGTAGTAGTAATAATTCCCCATAATAGAAACCATTTTCCCATAGTGCCTCCAGTAGTGCTCCCAGAAATAATAAGGACCCGCTGTAATGGTCCTCAAATCATCCCACTGTGCCCCCATCAGACCTCACATCAGCCCACAGGGCCTCCTTCAGACCTCACATCAGCCCACTGTGCCCCCTTCAGACCTCAGATTAGCCTGTAGTGCCCCCTTCAGACCTCAGATCAGCCTGTAGTGCCCCCTTCAGACCTCAGATCAGCCTATAGTGCCCCCTTCAGACCTCAGATCAGCCTTTAGTGCCCCCTTCAGACCTCAGATCAGCCTGTAGTGCCCCCTTCAGACCTCAGATCAGCCTGTAGTGCCCCCTTCAGACCTCAGATCAGCCTATAGTGCCCCCTTCAGACCTCAGATCAGCCTGTAGTGCCCCCTTCAGACCTCAGATCAGCCTGTAGTGCCCCCTTCAGACCTCAGATCAGCCTGTAGTGCCCCCTTCAGACCTCAGATCAGCCTGTAGTGCCCCCTTCAGACCTCAGATCAGCCTGTAGTGCCCCCTTCAGACCTCAGATCAGCCTGTAGTGCCCCCTTCAGACCTCAGATTAGCCTATAGTGCCCCTTCAGACCTCAGATCAGCCTGTAGTGCCCCCTTCAGACCTCAGATCAGCCTGTAGTGCCCCCTTCAGACCTCAGATTAGCCTGTAGTGCCCCCTTCAGACCTCAGATCAGCCTGTAGTGCCCCCTTCAGACCTCAGATCAGCCTGTAGTGCCCCCTTCAGACCTCAGATCAGCCTGTAGTGCCCCCTTCAGACCTCAGATCAGCCTGTAGTGCCCCCTTCAGACCTCAGATCAGCCTGTAGTGCCCCCTTCAGATCTCAGATCAGCCTATAGTGCCCCCTTCAGACCTCAGATCAGCCCACTGTGCCCCATAAAAAAAAAAAAAAAAATCTTACCTCTCCTGGGCTGCAGCTCCTCTCCGACGCTATTCTCTCTTCACTGCCCGCGCTGCACTGTCACCTGACTGCGTGCAGCGTCAGGTCAGAGTGCGCGCACTACGTCCTGACGCTGTACCAGTCAGGCGTGTGCAGGCAGCGCAGACAGGAAGACCAGCAATGAATGTACCGGAGCGCAGGAGCTGAGCGGTGAGTACCAGGACTCAGCTCCTGCGCTCCAGCAATGAGCGCTTCCATCTGTATTGATGGAAGCGCTCATTGCTTCCTGCGCCCCTAAAAAGGAGGACTTCTGGCCATCCGTCCTGGCCTTTAGCCGGACGGAGGACCAGGAGTCCAAAAACCGGACTGTCCGGCCAAAAACCGGATGGATGGCCACCCTAGAGCCTGCTGTGTTACTGAGTCTGATACCTACACACCTGTATATTCCTGCTGCACTGCCACTGCTGCTGCTGTTCTTGTGGGTCCCTAAAACCAAGGCTGCACAGCTTAACTGCACTCTGTCTCAGGCTATTGCTGAGCCTGAGCCTCACTTCCTGTACATGCCGGCCGAGTACTGATCAGAGGAGCGAAGAGCAGCCAGCCAGCCTGACTTCCTGTTCACCCACAGGATAGCTAGTAGGAGGAGAAGTGAGGCCAATCAGGTTAGAAGGTCCACGGCTGTGTGATGAAGTGAGTCAGCGGAGCCAGGAATCAGATGTCATGCCCAAGTAAGCTGAGTAGCTGACCTTAATAGATGACATATCGCAGTGCAGCACTGCAGCCAGCCAATCACCACTAATCTCCCGAGTCCCAAGGTTCGGGGCAGTGATAGTTTGATTCGGGGCCCTGGCCCCGGATAAAAAGCCCTAGTGACGCCCCTGACAGGGGCCCAGTGCGGCAGGGGGGCCCATGTGAGGTTTGGCGGCAGTAGGAGATGAGCGCTTCCACTCATCTCTATATTCATCTGTATCGTCGTCCTCAGGACAGCGATACAGATGATTGCTTGGGCAGGGCAGGGGAGAGGCGTTTCCCTTACCTGCTTCTCTGATAGGCTGCAGGCATCGCGCCGCCTGAGCCAAACAACGCGGGACACAGGCCGGAAGAGGTCTGTATCGCATCGTTGACAGGCTTATGGAGGTAAGTATAAGTGTTTTTTTTTTTTTTTTTTATTAACACCACACTGTTGCCCAGTATGGAGGCAGCTACTATGGAGGAATCTACAAGGGGGCATTATATACTGGCACAGATGGGGGAGCACTATGGGGCCATCTACAAGGGGGCATTATATACTGGCACACATGGGGGGAGAGGAGCACTATGGGGGCATTATACTGGCACACATGGGGGTTAAAGGGGTTGTCTGAGTTATTTTTTTGTTCTTTATATGTTTCTAACTTGTCAGGTATAACAACTTTCCCATATACTTTGTGTTTCTAAAGCTGCTGGTTTCTCAGAGTTGACTGAGGGTCACATGACCTGTGATGTCACCTTATCTCTCTGCTCTGTGATGTTTCGTTCACAAGCCTCAGAGTTCAGATAACAGTCTGTACACGAGACGTCACTGGCCACACCCCCTTTCTTTGCCGGCTGCTATCTGCTCTCTCCCTGGTTTCCTTCAGATAAAACATTAACCCCTTCAGCCAGAACACACTGAGGGCTCAAGGCTTTACAACAACAGTAGCTGCAGCAGTGAGAGGAGACAAATGCTGGGCAAGGTGCTATAGAGGAATTGTATTGTACAAGAACAGGTAGGGAGAATTTCCTGTGTGTATCAGCATTGTCATTGTACAGCTGGGACTTGTAGTCCTACACATACAACATGCTGCTGAGTATTCCAGCAGGCAGACATGTCACTCAGCACTTGTATTCATTCCCTTTGCAGAGAGGGGGGGAGAAGGGGGAGGGACTGAGATTGTTGTTATTGCATGTAAACAAAGACCAGAAGAGAACCAGGAAAATTAGGAAATATGGATTTTTTTTGCCTAAAACTTGCTTAACTTAGTTATATATTGCTACCCATCAGATTTACAGTGCTATATATTTTTTGTCATAACTCGGACAACCCCTTTAAGGAGCACTATGGGGGCATCTACAAGGGGGCATTATATACTGGCACAGATGGCGAGAGCACTATGGGGGCATCTACAAGGGGGCATTATATACTGGCACACATGAGGGAGAGGACCATTATGGGGGCATTATACTGGCACACATGGGGGGAAAGGAGCACTATGGGGGCATCTACAAGGGGGCATTATATACTGGCACAGATGGGGAGAGCACTATGGGGGCATCTACAAGGGGGCATTATATACTGGCACACATGAGGGAGAGGAGCACTATGGGGGCATTATGTACTGGCATACATGGGGGAGCACTATGGGGGCATCTACTAGGGGGCATTATATACTGGCACACATGGGGGAGAGGAGCACTATGAGGGCATCTACTGGGGGCCCTATATATTGGCATCGTATACTGTCACATGGGGGGCACTATGGAGAAGTAGGGGAGAGGAGCACTATGGGGGCGTCTACTGAAGGGCATTATATAGGGGCATGTTATACTGGCACAAACTATATGTGCAATGTGGGGGTGGTGATAAGTACTATAGGGGCATTTTATACTTGCACACATTATGGGGGCACTATGGGGGAGAGGAGAGAGGAGCATTATAGGGGCATTTTATACTGGCATATTATGTCAGGCACCATGGGACGGGGAGGAGCACTATCGGGGCATCTACTGGGGCACTGTATAGGAGTATTCTTTACTGGTGCAAATTATGGGGCACTATGGGGACCTTAACTTAACTGGGGGCACTAAGAGGATTTTTTGGGCACACAATAGGGGCACTGGCACACATTATGAGGGCACTATAGGGACATTGGCTCCACTGGGGGCACTAAGAGGAGGTATTTTTTACTGCCACACAACAGGGCATTTTGTTGTATCATTATTTTTGAGGGACATTATGTTTACACTATTCGCGTAGGGGACACAGTTTCCTGGGTGCAGTCATTTTAGGACACTCTGTGCCAATAATTATTGAAGGGGGCGCTATCTGTGTGGTAATAGTATTTTCAGGGGGACTGTTTCTGCAGTATAGTGTTGGGGAGCGCAGCGTCTCAGTATTGGGGGTGGCAGGATGGGGTGTTCAGCAGGTGAGAGGATGATGGAAAAGTAGGAAAGGAAGATGTCTGTCTGTGAAACTCCGTAGAGAGAAGAGATGGCTGAAAGAAATCATCATGGCGGTCTGGTCTGAAATGAAAAGATGAGGAAAGAGAACGTATACATCTAAGGAGACGTCACTGGATGTAAGAGGTATGTGGCGCTGTATTAGGCTACTTTCACATCTGAGTTAGTGATTCTAGCAATTCTGGAATTCACTGGCTCCGGCACTGCTGGATGCAGGCGCTGGTCCCATTATCTATAATGGGGTCCGGCAGAGATCCGGCCACATTCAGGCAAAAATGCAGAGAATCAGCAGGACACAAACTGCTGCATGCTGTGGTTTGGGCCCAGCTGAATTGTAGTGCTTCAGGTGTGAAAGTAGCCTCACCCTATGTTTTGTATTGCTGTATGTAATGTTAGGAGGTAATAGTTTAAGTTGAGTATTTGGCAATTATCCACATTGGTTTATTCTTCCTGCTTAACCTTTTATTCCCATAAGGTATGTACCCCTCACAATTAGATATTAGGACGCTTTTAAAAATATCCCATTTTATGGCTGTATATTTATTTTTGGCCTATGGCCTCTCTTAGTTGGCTAAATTTTGCTTTCTTGAAGTTTGGTATTTTTGTTCCTCCCTTAAGAAACACTCTTTTAAATGACAATTTGAAGGTTACTATATTATGGTCACTATTTCCCAGGTGTCCCCCAAACTGCACATGTGTTGTTCTGTCAGGTCTATTGGTTAATACTAAGTCCAGTATGGCCTTCCCTCTAGTCGGGTCCTGAACCAGTTGGGAAAGGTAATTGTCTTTGGCTATTGCTAAGAACCTGTTTACTTTATGAGATATACAGGTTTCAGTTTCCCAGTCTATCTGGGTAGTTGAAGTCCCCCATAATAACAACCTCACTATGATTTGCTGCCTCGTCTATTTCGTTTAGAAGTAGATTTTCTGTGGACTCTGGTATATTAGGTGGATTATAATAAACTCCTATTAGTATTTTATTATTGTTTTTGATCCATGTATTTCCACCTATAGTGACTCCACATGTTCATGTCTCTCACTAATATCTTCCCGGAGTGTGGGCTTTAGACAGGACTTTACATAAAGGCAAACTTTACATACCAATTTTTGTAGGTGAAATTAAACTGTGTAAAGTAATTAACACAGAAGAGGACAATACACTGCTACAGATTGATCCGGATAGATTAGAGGCTTTGGTACAGAAGTCAAAGATGAAGTTTAACACTGACTTCTCAGGTTATGCACATGAGAAGGAATAATGCATGTCACCAGTACATACTAAATGGTACAACACTGGGTAACACTGACTTGGAAAAGGACTTTTATTGAACAGCAAACTAATCTGTAGAAACCAGTGTCAGACAGCTGCTGCCAATGCCAATAAGATAATGGGTTGCATCAAGAGGGGCATAGATGCTCGTGGTGAGAACATAGTCCTGCCACTTTACAGATCACTAGTCAGACCACACATGGAGTACTGTGTACAGTTCTGGGCTCATGTGAACAAGGCAGACATAGCAGAGCTGGAGAGGGTTCAGAGGAGGGCAACTAAAGTAATAACTGGAATGCATGGACTACAGTACCCAGAAAGATTATCAAAATTAGGGTTATTCACTTTAGAAAAAAAACGACTGAGGGGAGATCTAATAACTATGTATAAATGTATCAGGGGTCAGTACAGAGATCTCTCCCATGATCTATTTATCCTGAGGACTGTGACTGTCACGAGGGGACATCCTCTGCGTCTGGAGGAAAGAAGGTTTGTACACAAACATAGAAGAGGATTCTTTATGGTAAGAGCAGTGAGACTATGGAACTCTCTGCCTGAGGAGGTAGTGATGGTGAGTTCACAAAAAGAGTTCAAGAGAGGCCTGGATGTATTTCTGGAGTGTAATATTATTACAGGCTATAGCTACTAGAGAGGGGTCGTTGATCCAGGGAGTTATTCTGATTGCCTGATTGGAGTCGGGAAGGAATTTGTTTTCCCCTAAAGTGAGGAAAATTGGCTTCTACCTCACAGGTTTTTTTTTTTTTGCCTTCCTCTGGATCAACTTGTAGGATAACAAGCTGAACTGGATGGACAGATGTTCTTTTTCAGCCTTATAAATTATGTTACTATGTATGTTACTATGTTGCACGCCCAGCGACAGCAAGAGCCAAAGTTATGAAGAAGTCAGCTCCTCTACATAACTTTGGTGTATCTACCGGGAGTACAGAACGATTAAGACCAGCATATAAATCATTCTTAAATTAATGTCCCCCAAAGTATTTTTAATTAGCAAAGTGAATAATTGCTTAAATAAATAATTTATATTAGTAGGTAAAGTATTATTAAACTTAATTTATTCATTTGTCTCTTATTAAAAAAGTACTCTCACAAAAAATTGTCTGACCTGTTAGAAGTTAACTAAACTGTAGTGAAGTTAATTTTCTATCAGAGACTGTATATGTGACTTTTAACCTCCCTTCTGATCCTGAGCTGTGTCATGTGGCCACCACTTTCCAAATAAGACAGCATCTTGTGCATAGACATGAAGCCATTCTCTCTATATATTCCTATGAGAGCCTCATAGGAATATGTCAACCTCATAGAAATTAATAGAAAAATAACTGGCTTCTTGTCCTGTATCAGTTGGAGATCAGAGTGCTGGTCAGACAACACAGCTCAGGAGCAGAAGGGAGGTTATAACTCACACATAGAGTTACGGGTGAGAGGATTACATTCACTACAGATTACATCATGTACATTTCTAACAGGTCAGAGAATAAACATTTTTGTGGGAGTTTTTCTTTAACACAACAGGAATGAAATTAAAGCCTTGCAATCATTTCACAACACTCAACAGTCACGTCCACTACAAAGAGAGTGATAAATCAAATGAAAGACAGGAAGCAATATAATCTTACCACATTTATCCTCTGTTTTACCAGATATCCTCTGTACCAGCCTAAAATGAACAAAAAAAACACAATAAATTTGAATTGTAAGTTACATTATGGCCATCCAATGAAGTGAATTTGTTTGGCAGAATTTTCACACACAAGTTGCAATATTCAGTTGAAAAAATTGTTTATTAAACTGTGTGTATGCATTCAAACCACCAGAAGATCCTACACTGAAAAAACATTCAGTAACAAAACATGATTAAGCATGTATTGCATTTCTTTGTGAATTCATAAAAGTATATTCATTTACTACGAATAAAACATAAAACTCAGAGAATGTACACTGGGAAACCTAACATTCTATAAACGCAGAAAATATTGAATAGATATTACCCTCTAAAGGTAATTTCAATGTCTGCTTTTATGCAACAAATTGATATATTTGATAATATGGCTTCCTGTCATAGAATCGGTACAACTGGTGATTCTGGCTTAGGATTTGTTCATGTGCTTTCATCCATTTAACATAGGTTCAGCAGACAGAATAGAAAGGTGCTGCATGATTGCATATGATGCATATGATACCTAGACCTTAAAGGGAACCTGTCATCACCGAAACACCCCCTGAACTAGAGTAAGCAGTGTATAGTGTAAGTGGTGCTGAATCTGAATATGTAAGTTTTATCTTCATACTCACTTCCATTCCGACGCTGTGCTCCCACAAACCTGCAGTAAAATGCACTCACTGGACTCTTCTTTGAGTCCTCTCCATTATGTGAGTGAGCACTGGAGTCCAGTGAGTGCATTTTACTGCAGGTTTGTGGGAGCACAGCATCAGAATGGAAGTGAGTACGAAGATAAAAATTACATGTTCGGATTCAGCATCACTTACACTATACAACACTTACTCTAGTTCAGGGGGTTTTTCGGAGATGACAGGTTCCCTTTAAGCTGTCTATACACATAAAATAAACATGGGCCAAACCCACCAATATTAATAGGATCAAGCAACTATCTTAGGTAAGTTTACATGTGCCTGTCGACTGACCCCTAACAACAGATATAGGAGCAAAAGAGATCAGCCTGATAAATTTCAACATGTTTAATCCTTTGTTGGCAAGGAAGGTAAGCTTCTGCCAGAGGTGTTGGGCAGCTCCCATTCCCTTCTCCTCAAAAAATTGTTTGAATGTACTATTTATGGGGGAGTCTGCAGGGGGAGTCTGCAATAACAGTTGTAGGCTAGTTCGGCTGACAGCTATTGAAAGCTTTAGGACAAAAAAGTGGGGAAATTAACTAAAATGTGCCAGAAATCTGGTCTAATTTTCACCCGATTCAACAAAGGGGTGTGGTTTCACATACAAAGGGTGTGGCATAACAGAAAGGAGCATGGCTTAAGATATGACAATGTGCACCAAATAAATGTGTCAGATATTGGCATAAAGTAAACCAACTAATAGGTAATGTAAACTAGACAGCCTAAATGTGCACCGCATTTATCACCTAGCATCACCTAGTATCATGCATTTGGTGCATTTTTAGACTTTTAGTTTATGGGGAAGATTTATTGTCTCCCTTGCCCTGAAAGGTGGTGTTAAAAATTTTATTTTCGGCAGTTTTCTGCTGGAAATAAAGTCAGAAATCTGGAGTAATTTAGAGTGAAAGGTACTATATAGTTAAACCAATTTAACAAGTATATATGAACAATTTGTAAAATATGACTAATATTTGGCAAACACCACCATAAAAATGTAGTCTAATTTATCACTGTTAAATGTTTGACTGTAGATTCGTCCTCCAGTCTCTCATCTGGTCTGATAATAGGGGAAATTTCCATCTGAGCATGCCATGATCATGGGCCATGGCAATTAAATAGTTATATGGCTGGTGTAGACTTAGCACCTGTACTACCCAGCATTAAAAGATCCAGTCCTGTTTTATATATTTTAACATTTCTCAGGGGGGGCAGCTTGTTTCCTCCCTCTCCTACACATTTACTTCTCCACAGGTCACAGAACATGCACACAAAACTCTCCTACCAAATTCAAGTGTCTACATTTACTAAGACTGTCATTAGTCTAAGTAAAAAAGGCAGTTGAAGTGACTTGTACCAACTTTATTAAAAGGTGCAAGGTGACCTATAGCCATTTTTGGGGTGCAATACACCTCCTTTGCACCTGTGACAGAGAAATACAATAGTTAATCTGTCTGTTAATTCTGTGGGTCACCTATAGCTATTTTTGGGATGCAATGCACCTCCTTTGCACCCATGACACAGAAATACAATAGTTAATCTGTCTGTTAATTCTATGGGTGAAAAAAACTCATTTTCTGGGGTGCAATACACATCCTTTGAACCCATGACACAGAAACACAATACTTAATCTGTCTGTTAATTCTGTGGGTGACCTATAGCAATTTTTGGAGGTGCAATAAACCTCCTTTACATCCATGACACAGAACTACAATAGTTAATCTGTCTATTAATTCTGTGGGTGACATAAATCCATTTTTTCAGGGGAGATACACCTCCATCTGTGACACAGAAATACAATAGTTAATCTGTCTGTTAATTCTTTTAGTGACCTATAGCCATTTTTGGGGTGAGATATACCTTATTTGCACCCATAACAAAGAAATGCAATAGTTAATTTGTCTGTTAATTCTGTTGGTGACCTATAGCCATTTTTTGGGGTAAGATACACCTCATTTGCATCCGTGACATAGAAATGGAGTTGTTCGTCTGTTCAATTTTGTGGGTGACCTCAAAGAATGAGGAGAGCATCGAATAAGGGACGTGGCCGTGGTGCTGCTGTATTGGTGTCGGTGGAGCTCCTGCAGCAGGAATCAGATGTTGTCGATCTGTGTCAGATATGTGCCCAAATGAAACACCTTCCTCTGGTGCAAGCAGACGACAGGACATTCTGTGTCATTTTGTAGGCCTGAATACCACTATTTGAATGGTGAGGCCAGAACAAGTAGAGGCAGTAGTATACTGTATGACTGACAGTGCCTCCAGTTCCATCACATTGTCTTCCACCTGGTCCCACTGATCCCCAACTACTTATGTTTGAGGATGAGGATGTGATGATGACAAAATTGTTGCGGCTTTCTGCAATGTGCAGACCAGCAAGGAGGGTAGTAGTTAGGAATACGTGGAAGATGATGTGGAGGATGATGAAGTCCTAGACCTCACATGGAATCAAGGTCATCCAAGTGACGTGTACAGTTGGGAGGAAGAGGTGGTGGTCACACACCTAGCCAGTACACCTGACAGTATACCTGCGCACTGTGCCAAGGGACTGAGCACATCAAAGCCAGCTCAAAGGAGTTCCCTGGTGTGGTAGTTCTTCAGGCAAGGTGCTAATGACAAAACACAGGTGGCTTGCATGCTGTGCAGTCAGTCAGCATGAAGCGAGGCATACATGTTCTAAACCTGAGCATCACCTGCATGACCAGGCATCTCAGTAGACACCATTTCAGTAGACACCTAAAAAACTATGAAAGATCTGAGGCTCCTCCTGGTCCCTCTTCCGCTGTGGTCTCAGCCTCTTCCTCCCCCTCTGGAACGACAGGGCCACCTGGCACCCTCAAAGTGAGGATTATGACGGCAACACCACTACCACCAGAGTCACCTAGCATCTCCACACTGCCCCATGGAAGTGTTCAGCTGTCCATCCCCCAAACACTGGAGAGAAAGAGGAAGTACCCCTCCCCACCTACGAGCCCTGGCCCTGAATGCCAGCATTTCAAAATTCCTGGCCTTTGAAATGCTGCCATTCCGTCTGGTGGAGACGAGGAGAGTTTTAAAAACCCTATGACAGTGGCTGGCCCACAGTACTGGTTCCCAGCCACCACTACTTTTCCATGCGGTCCATCCCTGCCCTGCACAAACAAGTGGCAGACAAAATCTGGTGTGCTCTGTGCAACACCATCAGTGGCAAAGTCCACATAACCAAAAATATGTGGACCAGTAAGCATGAGCAAGGACATATCTCCCTAACCGCCCACTGGGTAAGTGTAATCGTGGCTGGGCCTAAAACGGAAAGTGGTTTGGCGCATTTCCTACCGCCACCAAGGTTTGCAGGATGTTTCTCATTGTCTTCACCTCCTCCTACATTTCCTCCTCTACCACCCCCTTATGCTCCTGTATCACCTACTCATCCAGTCAGAGTAACACCTGCACCATCAACTTCAGCATAGCCAGGGGGGAATGACAGCAGGCTGTTATGAAACTTATCTGTTTGGGGGGAAAAAACCCACAGCAGGCTGTTATGAAACTTATCTGTTTGGGGGGAAAAAACCCATACTGCGTAGGAGCCGTGGACGGGCATTGAAGAATTGACTGTTGAGTGGTTGGTGCCGCTGAGCCTCAAGCCCAACTGGGTGGTGTGCAATAACTGGCGAAATCTTGTGGCAGCTCTGAGCCTAGCTGATTTGACACACATCCCATTCCTGGAGCATGTGCTGAATTTGGTGGTTCAGAGGTTCCTGAAAAATTACTCAGAGATCTCAAAGCTGCTGCAGAAAGTGTAGGCCATCTTTTGGAATTTTCACCCTGGTGCTGCTTGCCTGTCTACGTTGCAGTGTAACTTCTGCTTTCCTGTTTGCCGCCTCATATGTGATGTAGTTTTAGGGAACTCCACCTTGCACATGCTGGAGAGACTGTGCGAGCAGCAGCAGGCGATAGTGGAGTTTCAGCTGCAGCATGCACAGATGAGTCGCTCTGTAGAACAGTACCACTTCACCACCAACGAGTGGGCCTCCATGCAGGATGGGTGTGCTGTGTTGGAGAGGCCAGGTACGCAGCCGGGCATAGTTTTAGAGGATGATAATGAGGAGGAACCCTGTTCACAGCAGGTAGGCACACAAAGCAGCTCACAGGCATTACTGGAACATGGCTGGGGGGATACAGAGGACACAGACAATACACCTCCCACTGTGGACAGCTTACCGTTGCCTCTGGACAGCCTGGCCCACATGAGGGACTACATGCTGCAGTGCCTGCGCAACGATCGTCGAGTTGCCCTGAGGGTTAGCGTGGCTGAAATGTGGAAAACCATCATCAGCACGTCAGCAACTTCCAGCACCAGCATCTGATATGGACTGTATTAGCAGGAGGCAGCATGTCAGCAACATGGTGGAAGAGTATATGTGCACATGTCTGCACGTACTGACTGATGGGTCTGCCCCATTTAACTTCTGCGTCTCCAAATTGGACACATGGCCTGAGCTTGCCCTTTGCTCCTTGGAGGCACTGGCTTACCCTGCGGCAAGTGTATTGTCCGAACATGTGTTTAGCACGACAGGGGGTGTGATCATGTACAGGCGCATCCGCCTGCCCACAGCCAATGTAGACAAGCGCATGTTCATTAAAATGAACCAGGCATGGATCCCACAGGACTTGTCTATACCTTGGCCGGTGTAGAGAAGTATACCGGCTACACCCAGCTATTGTTATACTCCAGCACAGTTTCTTCATTCTGGCCACCCCAAAATAAAAACAAAATGAAAGTAAGAAAAAAAAAAAAAACAGTGTTGACTATCTCTTCCACCTCCTCTTCCACCTACACTGCCATGTCCACTGTCTCCTCAACCTTCTACACCACTTGGACCTCCGCCTTCTGGTTCAAGATTATTATTTTTTATAATTCTATTCTTTCTATATGTTATTTTAAGCCATTTCCCTATCCACATTTTTTGCAGGGCAATTCTTTTGCTCTTACCCCCATTTTGCTTCCTTTTGAAGCCTCTTACTATGAATATTTTACAGCACCAAAGATTGGATCCCCATTGACTTCTATGGGGTTTGGGGTCAAGTTCAGGTACCCGAACTGAACTTTGAACTAAAGTTTGGCTGAACCCCTCGATCCCCAACATCCATGGGTCCGTTCATCCCTACATACTATAATTTATTTGGTAAAAGGTATGGGGTTATAAATATAGAATAGCTGTGTCAGTCAGTTAATGGATCTGGGGTAGAGCTGTCAGAAAAAAGATAAATGTATCTGTGTAGAATATAAAGTAAATGGTGACTGGCACCAGCTGCCCGAAACCTTTTGAAATTTTTAGGACATTTCCTATATTAAAAAAAAATACTTGTTCATATAGCAACACCATTTTTCCACATTTGTGTGCCTCCTTGCCATGAACGGTGTTTCTCTCAATAATGCACAGACATGGTGCATTATTGCAGAAAGTACAATTGATAGCAGTTCAACTCCCTCTTTCCAAAATTATTGTATAACGGGGCTGTCCTAAATCATGTGTCAGAAATCCCCCAGATCTGTTGAACATTGCTGGCATTCTTAAGTAGGGACTTTGCCTATTCAGTTAATGAAAAGAAGGGTGAGATAACACTGGCAGCTTACATAGAGTTGTTTCAATTAATTATATAGACCTAGTGAAACACATAAATGAAATTCTAGAAGGTCATTTAAAGTTTCAGATGTTAGGGTATTAAGTTCTATTTATGCAAAGAAAGCATATGAGTTCCTAATGCTATGGTATGAATAAAAATCAAATATATTATCGATATTAAGACCCAAGGACCCTGCAGTTTTAAATGGCAATGAGAAGGAACAATGAGGTAGGGTGTCTGGTGTTTTGGAATTATGAGTACAGAGCATTGCGAAGATGGAGACATTTGTAAAACTGGCTACATGTATATGGAACTTAGCCTTGACTTGGTCAAAAGAAAAAAGAATATAACTTTAAAAGTCTTCTTTCATTGTGGTCACTCTACTGGTAGTTGATGTAGAGCAGGCATCTCCAAACTGCGGCCCTCAAGATGTTGCAAAACTCCCAGCATGCCCGGATGGCCCACAGCTATAAGCCTACAGCAGGGCATGGTGGGAGCTGTAGTTTTACAACAGCTGGAGGGCCGCAGTACGGGGATGCCTGATGTAGAGCATCCAGGCAAGTTTAGGATGCATCATAGCATGTAATCTCTGAGCAAGGTTAAAATATTGGAACATTATTACATAATTTCCTACACCACAGGTTAAAACAATTAGTCCAACCCATTGCAAAGCACATTTTATAATACCAAAATATATCATAAAATATTTACACACAATGGCACCTCAAATAAAAGTATATAATATATAGGTATACAGTATCTCACAAAAGTGAGTACACCCCTCACATTTTTGTAAATGTTGTATTAAATCTTTTCATGGGACAACGCTGAAGATATGACACTGATTGTATGCAAATGAGTTATTGCTTAATGATAATTACAGTATACTGATGACCCAGACACAAACAAATTGATTAAAAATAAAGTAATAAAGTTTATTATACTTAGCTTAGTGTAAATGTGGAAATGATGATGAAACCTAGGGAGCCCCCGTCTGCTTCAAATGCAGCCTAGGTAAGGATAGTGACGAATCAGCAATGCTGGACACAACCCATGTGGTTGTCCCAGGCTGAGGCTGCCTGAATTGTTCTCAGGGAGACCTTTATTCAGTGTAGACCCCCTCCCTTGGAAGAGGGAGGAGTGGTGGGGGGGCGAGCGTGTGAATAACTCCTAGTGACCACATCTCCTTCTGGTAACTATAAAGAGTGGATTTACATTACATCCCAATATCTTGGAGAATATTGATGTCCCCCCATCTGGGAAAACAGAGTCTGACAATATATTCATCATTACTCCTCGAGTAACTGATATGCTAAACCAATTATCGTTTCTCGAGAAATAGGAGAATATTTATGTTAAGCCACTCAGCCGCTGATCATTCCCAGATGGTGGTAGACAGACCTTTAGTCTACATATTCTCAGTCCAGGGGTCACTCAGGTCACTTGTCTCCCACACTGTTGCAGAGTCTGACAGGATACAAAGAGACCATACTAATGAATTAATATATATACACATATACCATATATCTATATTATACAGTATATGGTCTTACACTAAAATGAGACATAAATTTACCTCCGATTACACTGATACAATGCAAAGTAGTCAGTGTACAGCTTGTATAACAGTGTAAGTTTGGTGTGCCCTCAAAATAACTCAACACAGCCATTAATGTCTAAACCACTGGCAAAAAAAAAGTACACCCTAAGTGAAAATGGCCAGATTGTGCCCAAAGTGTCAATATTTTGTTTGACCACCATTATTTTCGAGCACTGCCTTAACTCTCTTGGGCATGGAGTTCACTAGAGATTCACTGGTTGCCACTGGAATCCTCTTCCATTCCTCCATGACGACATCACAGAGCTGGTGGATGTTAGAGATCCTGTGCTCCTCCACCTTCAGTTTGAGCATTTACCGAACTTGGATTCAGTTCCAAGTTCCAAAGCAATAACTTTGGCTTATCGGAGCCAATACATTCTAATACTGTACAGAGCTCCTGCTCCATACAGTATTGGAATGAAGTTTTATGCAAATCGACTTTGGATGTTTCATCCAAAGTCGATTTTCTCATCCATAACTGTTATACTATACTATATACAAGCTGTACACTGACTACTTTACATTGTATCTTCAATGTTGTCCCATGAAAATATATAATAAAATATTTACAAAAATGTGAAGGGTGTACTCACTTTTGTGAAATACTCTAAATCAATCATAATTATTGAACATGGAACTCAGAGGGAGATTGCATCAGGTTCCACCTTTCGTTTTTCAGAGCTCTTTTGTAAAATGAAATGTGGAATCTGTTTGGTTTCTATGGGAACAAAGTCTGTTTTACCTTACACCAGTTTTGATAAATGTCCTCCGTATTTCTTACTCACCATTATTTAGGAAAGGAGGTGGAGAAGGCATGTAAAATTTTTAAAAAAGTACACCAAGTACATACATAAGCAAGTCTTGATTGTGTACTTTATATTCCTAGTCACCATAGATATATTTTGATTAAATTGTACATGCCCTCCACCAACTACCCACCTGCCCTCCTTTATTGAGTATTGGTGAGTAGTCTCTCTGTTCTGTGTTGAAGAACTGTTTATGATTGATATCTTTTTATGTTCTAATATATAAAGCTGTTTGTATGTATGTATGTATGTATGTATGTATGTATGTCCACTAAAGGAATCCGCACCGTCGCATTTATAATCATGAAATTTGGCACACAGGTACATCAGGTGTCCGGGAAAGTTTTAGACTGGGTCTCAGCTCTCTAGCATGTACCATGGAGGTGACTGATAAAGGGGCAGGCCGCTGTGGAGGTCATTGTTAAGGGGGCGGGATAATCTGGAGGTCACTGTTAAAGGGGTGGGTGCTGTGGAGGTCTCTGTTAAGGGGCAGGGAAAGATGGAGGTTACAGTCAAGGGAATGGTCCACTATGGAGGTAAGTGTTAAGGAGCAGTGTGCTGTAGAGGTCACTGTTAAGAGGGTGGGGTGTTGTGGAAATCACTGTTAATGAGATGGGGTACTGTGGAGGTCACTGTCAAAGGGGCAGGCGCTGTGGAGGTTACTGTTAAGGGGACAGGGACTGTGGAGGTCACTATTAAAGGAGTAGCTGCTGTGGAGGTCACTGTTAAGGGGGCGGGTTATTGTGGAAATCACTGTTAAGGAGACGGGGTACTGTGGAGGTCACTAATAAAGGGGAAGCCGCTGTGGAGGTCACTGTTAAAGGGGATGAGCTGTGGATGTTACTGTTAAGGGGGCAGGCCACTGTGGAGGTTACTGTTAAATGGGCAGGCACTGTGGTGGTCACTGTTATGGGAGAAGGGGACTTTGGAGGCTACTATTAAATGGGCAGCGGGGTACTGTGAGGTCACTGTTAAGGCATCCCAGACTGTGAGTCTGAGAGAAGCTATGCCTGGATCAGCTAAGGCTACTTTCACACTAGCGTTTTTAAATTCCGGTATTGAGTTCCGTCACAGGGGCTCAATACCGGAAAAAAACGCTTCAGTTTTGTCCCCATTCATTGTCAATGGGGACAAAACTGAACTGAAGCATGCTGCGGTTTTCTCTCCGGTCCAGGCGTCCGCACCAAGACGGATCCGGAATTACCCCCAATGCAAGTCAATGGGGACGGATCCGTTTGGTTTGACCAACATGGTAAACGGATCCGCCCTCCATTGACTTTCAGTGGAGTTCAGGACGGATCCGTCACCATATACATACAGACAGACAGACAGACAGACATACACACACAAACACATACATACTTACATACTCCAGGCAGGCAGGCCACACGTCTTCATGCCCAGGAGGCGCGCCGCTATGACGATTCCCTACAGCACCCAGCAGAGGGCGCTGTGGGGAATCGTCATAGCTGTGCGCCTCCTGGGCGTGAAGACGTGCGGCCTGCCTGCCTGGAGTATGTAAGTATGTATGTGTTTATGTGTATGTGTGTGTATGTCTGTATATGGTACTGTGTGACATGTGTGGGGCCGGAACACGGTTCCGGCCTCACACATGTCCCTGCGGCCGTCCGGATCCGACGGCACCCTTCACCTGCGGACTGCCGCTAGTGTGAAAGAGGCCTTACTTGCAAGGTTGGAGCTTGGGTAATTACAGACAGTGAGGTTGTGTGAAGCCAGATATCTCTCCTATTGTGAACTGAAAAGGTGAGCTAGAAATGCTGTGTATTAGTCAGTGCCTAGACGGGCAGGTATTTATTTTGGTTGTTTTATTTTGTTATGCAGGTGCTGGAGTCTTACCTTCCCCAGCTATATCGTCACAGGGTTCACCTGTATATGCTGGAAAAACATGAAACTCTTTGGACTTTAAAAAACTCACTGTGGTCTGTCATCACCACCCTGCATGAGACAGAGATCCCTTACATCCCCCTAGGACATATGCTGATTATTATACATACTCATTTGTGGAGTGGAGGCCCAAACAGTAAGTTTTTCCAAGTCAGCTTGTAACTTATTAACATCTTCCATAGACTGTACTGTATTACAGTATTAAGTTTGGTGACATCTGCACAATCCCTGTCATTAACCCTTTCAGTACCGAGCCACTTTTCACCTTAAATCCCAGGCCGTTTTTTGCAAATCTGACATGTGTCACTTTATGTGGTAATAACATTGGAACGCTTTTACTTATCCAGGCCATTCTAAGATTGTTTTCTCATCACATATTGTGCTTCACGATAGTAGTAAATTTTGTGGCAAAATATTTCATTTTTATTTATAAAAAAATACCAAATTTACCAAAAATTTGGAAAAATTTGCAAATTTCAAAATTTCAATTTCTCTACTTTCAAAATACATAGTAATACCTCCTCAGGTAGATTTGACTCTTTTCCAGGCCTGTGCTGCAATGATTATGATGCTGGTTCTCAGCAACCACTTACTTTTAGCTCATAAGTGCCCCCCGGCTGAAATCAGCATTTCTGTCACTACTTTATACTGCCCTCAGTACGGTCAGCATAAAGTTGATGACAGGTTCCCTTTAAGTTTTATTCCTTGCTTTCTGTGATTAAATTTCAATAACAGCAGGAATTTAGTATCTATTGTATACATCTCATATTTTTGACACTGTTTCTATAAAACTTTTCTACCTAGCAATTCACTCTACCTAACTAAATTTATATTCATTTCCAAATGGCGTCTCTCCGTGACATGGCAGATATGTCCTATCACATCAGTGGCTGAGCTCACAATGGCGTCTGTGCTTTAGACATAATGAAGAACCTGATAGACTAGCCAATATCCTCCCTCCTGATTGGCTGCAAAGCTGACTGAAAGCATTGTGGACAAGCCTATCAGCCTAGGCCTCACCTGGGGACGATTGCTTCTCCACCTTCATCTTCCCTGCCCTGTTTTCTAGTGTACTGAATTTTAAATGTAAATTGGTGGGTGCCACTCATGCCTAGTAAGTACAATCCACTAAAATCTTTATTCTACCCTCAAATAAGGTTCCTCTTAAATAAATCTCTGTAGTTGTGCTTTGTTTCACCTGCCAAGTTGTAGCACTCAACAAAACAAAGGTTTATTTTCTAATAAAGCATTCCCAAGATAAAGCCTTCCATTTATCTACTAGAGCAGGGCTGGCCAACCTGAGGCTCTCCAGCTGTTGTAAAACTACAACTCCCACCATGCCCTGCTGTAGGATGATAGCTGTAGGCAGACTGGGCATGCTGGGAGTTGTAGTTTTGCAACAGCTGGAGAGCCGCAGGTTGGCCAGCCCTGTACTAGAGTCTTAAAGGGATTCTGTCTGCAGGATATTGGGTATAGAGATAATTACATCTCTATACCGGCCTTACTGCTGTGAGTGTAAATATGTAAGTGTAATTGTTATTAGGGCAGTAGTTTACATAAAAAAGCGTTTTTATTAACATGTGAAATACCTGGATAAGGAGCCCAAGGGGAGGTCCTGCGAGCCGTTGGAGCCCGGGCACGCCGCAGATTTCGGAGCCCAGCACCGCCCTCCAACTAATTATGCACGCCCCTTCAGCGCTGTCTTCTCCTCCGGCTGCGGCACAGACTCTTGTATGCATGGCGCATGCGCGAGATGCGCCGCATCTGGGGGAGAAGACAGGGCTGAAGGGGCGTGCATAATTAGCTGGAGGGCGGTGCTGGGCTCTGAAATCTGCGGCGTGCCCGGGCTCCAACAGCTCGCAGGACCTCCCCTTGGGCTCCTTATCCAGGTATTTCACATGTTAATAAAAACGCTTTTTTATGTAAACTACTGCCCTAACAATTACACTTACATATTTACAATCACAGCAGTAAGGCCGGTATAGAGATGTAATTATCTCTATACCCAATATCCTGCTGACAGAATCCCTTTAACAAACAGCAGGGCTAACATTACATGATTAAATGTGAGGTATTCGCTTGATGTTAAATTCCAAGCTTACTTTTACACAATTCGGATGCTGTTTGTAACCAATAAATATAATTTTTAGTAAAGTAAAGGAATGTAAAGTCTCCCTTTTTAAAGGATAGGAGACTGTTTTGGCTTTATGAAAATTGGCATTACTCTATAGTGAACAGTGTTGAGTGAATCGAAGTCCATGAAGCCGAATTTCCTCGTGCTTCATGGCAGCAAATCGATTTTCCCTGAATGGTGGTAAAAAAAAAATGGATGCGGTAAGTATGGTTTAATTTATTTTTCAAATTTTACACTATGTTATGACTATCAGATAATGCGATCAGCTATGAATGCGGCATCTGAGGGGTCCAATTATGGCGGTGGTGCAATAGCCGTTCCCCATCATTGCGGCTACTACATACAAAAAATGCGCTTTGTGACAAAGTAATTCCTTACAAATCAAATTTCTTTGCGAAATTCAGCAAAGCAACCAAATCAAATTTTTCAGAACTTCAATCATTTCTAGTCATCACTATATAAGTAACAAGTAATACATGCCACGCAAATGCATTTTTTACTGAGCTGGCTACCAATAGAATATGCAAAGTAATATTTTATAACTTAAGCAAAATAAATAATACTCACCTTCACAAGACTCTAATATGTTGACTACATCTCCAATTTGAAGAGAAACCTGTGGGGATCCTTGGCTTGTAAAATTACAAATTGCTGTGAGGAAAAAAAAAACTGTTAAAAAAAAACAAAAAAAAAAAAAAAAAAGCAAATGTATTGTCCATCCATGTTGTTTTGCACTGCTCTTGGTTTGCACTGCCATCTAATGGTCATTGCTAAAATGAAAGGCATTAATCCACCTCCATGCAAAGGTTAACAAAATTGTACCATTTTAGAACTCAAATTCATTGAGTAAGAATTCTAGCAATCTGTACTAAAATAAGAGAGTAGTACACTTTTCTACAAAAATATTGTTGGAATTATACTTTCAAATATAAAATGGAAAATCTATACACACAAAAGAATTGAAGTAATACTTAAGTTCTTGGGAAATCTCCACCTTAGATATCTACAGATGTAGTTTAATATTGATGACCTATCCTCAGGATAGGTCATCAATATCAGATGGGCAGGGGTCTAACTTCCGGCACCGCCACCCATCAGCTGTTTGAAGAGACAGTGGTGTTCCGATGAGACCCACAGCCTCATTACCACTTACCAAACACAGCACCATCCAATGGATAGCAGTTGTGCCTGATATTGTGTGACTGGCCTGGGAAGAGGCCACAAGTGCTCATGGAGCACCACTGTCTTTTCAGCTGATTGGCGGGAATGCTGCCTCAGGATAGGCCATCAATATCAAACTAATGCAGTGCAATCTAAAGGCAGCATGTTATAAAGCAAGAGGAACAGAGCTAATTGATTAGTTAGATAGATAGATAGATAGATCTAATTTTCATAACAATAATGTAGTTTACACTTTTTTATGTATTCATCATCCACTTATGTCTTTGTGCATTAAGCAGTGTGCTGCTACTTGTAATTCTACCCATTGCGTTACAGCCAAGGTAGCGTGCATGTGTGTCCCTTTTTATATATATATATATAAATCAGAGTATCTCATAGTTGGATCCTACTTTGCCCTAAAACTTGTGGGCCAAAAGCCCAGGTGAGGCATATAGTAAGTATAGTAGTAATGCATTTTACACTTTCATGTATTTACCATGCACCTATGTCTCTGTGCATTAAGCAGTTTGCTGCTACTGGTAGTTTTATGCATTTTGTTGCAGCCAACATAGCGTACGCCTGTGTCCCATTTTTATATATACTTTGGAGGTGCTGTTTTAATTTTCTTTTGTACATAGATATCTTTTAATTTTTCCTTTTAGACCTCTGCTCTTGCTGAATTTAAATAAACCCCTGGGCACAGCTTTCTGTGAATGACAGCGATGTATACACACTTACACAGGGAATGCTATCAATCACTGCTAACACCTCTCCTGTATATAACTTAAAATAATTTTCAAATATTTTCCAACTGATGACCTACACTCAAGACAAAAAAAGAGAGAGGTGGCCAGCACACCTAAGTAGTTACAGTGGTGGGTGCATGTCTCCAGGGGAAGTGGTAAGGTTCCCCTAACAATTCGGCATATCCAAAAAATAAGATAAGGTACGGAAACAGCACATCCTTTTATGTAAAGTTTATTCCAGATGCAATGTTTCAGATGCAATGTTTCAGCTAGCTCAAGAATGCATACAACCAGTAAGTGCAAGTTTAAATAGTCAAATAATGACATCATATCAATGGGCCTGTCATTTGTCTGGCACTATGGTGATGACCTCATCAAAGTTAGTCAGTTAATCACATAACCATGTGTCAACAATAGTGTCAAATATTGAGGACACCATAACAAGTATTGTATAGTATAACTGATGGTATGTTACAAAAAGAAGAACTAAGTTGCAGTGAGGATGGTAATCAAATTGTAGTCAATAAAAGAGAGAAGCATACTGATGTCCAAAATAACATACAGTGCCTTGCGAAAGTATTCGGCCCCCTGGAACTTTTCAACCTTTTGCCACATTTCAGGCTTCAAACAAAAAGATATAACATTTTAAATTTTGGGTGAAGAATCATCAACAAGTGGGTCACAATTGTGAAGTGGAATGAAATTTATTGGATCATTTAAAAATTTTTTGTAATAATAAAACTGAAAAGTTGGGCGTGCAAAATTATTCGGCCTATTTACTTTCAGTTCAGAAAACTCATTCAGAAGTTCATTGAGGATCTATGAATGATCCAATGTTGTCCTAAATGACTGATGAAGATAAATAGAATCCACCTGTAATCATGTCTCCGTATAAATGCACCTGCTCTGTGATAGTCTCAGGGTTCTGTTTAAAGCACAGAGAGCATCATGAAGACCAAGGAACACACCAGGCAGGTCCGTGATACTGTTGTGGAGAAGTTTAAAGCCGGATTTGGATACCAAAAGATTTCCCAAGCTTTAAACATCCCAAGGAGCACTGTGCAAGCGATCATATTGAAATGGAAGGAGCATCAGACCACTGCAAATCTACCAAGACCCGGCCGTCCCTCTAAACTTTCATCTAAAACAAGGAGAAGACTGATTAGAGATGCAGCCAAGAGGCCCATGATCACTCTGGATTAACAGCTGAGATCTACAGCTGAGGTGGGAGAGTCTGTCCATGGGACAACAATCAGTCGAACACTTCACAAATCTGGCCTTTATGGGAGAGTGGCAAGAAGAAAGCCATTTCTCAAAGATATCCATAAAAAGTCTTGTTTACAGTTTGCCACAAGCCACCTGGGAGACACTCCAAACATGTGAAAGAAGGTGCTCTAGTCAGATGAAACCAAAATCGAACTTTTTGGAAACAATGTAAAACGATATGTTTGGCGTAAAAGCAACACAGCTCATCACCCTGAACACACCATCCCCACTGTCAAACATGGTGGTGGCAGCATCATGGTTTGGGCCTGCTTTTCATCAGCAGGGACAGGGAAGATGGTTAAAATTGATGGGAAGATGGATGGAGCCAAATACAGGACCATTCTGGATGAAAACCTGTTGGAGTCTGCAAAAGACCTGAGACTAGGACGGAGATTTATCTTCCAACAAGACAATGATCCCAAACATAAAATCTACAATGGAATGGTTCAAAAATAAACAGATCCAGGTCTTAGAATGGCCAAGTCAAAGTCCAGAAACTGAATCCAATTAAGAATATGTAGAAAGAGCTGAAAACTGCTGTGTCACAAACACTCTCAGTCCAACCTCAAAGAGCTCGAGCTGTTTTGCAAGGCAAGAATTTCAGTCTCTACATGTGCAAAACTGATAGAGACATACCCCAAGCGACTTGCAGCTGCAATCGCAGCAAAAGGTGGTGCAACAAAGTATTAATGCAAGGGGGCCGAATAATTTTACACGCCCCACTTTTCAGTTTTATTATTACAAAAAAAGTTTAAATGATCCAATAAATTTCGTTCCACTTCACAATTGTGACCCACTTGTTGATTCTTCACAAAAAATGTAAAATGTTATATCTTTTTGTTTGAAGCCTGAAATGTGGCTAAAGGTTGAAAAGTTCCAGGGGGCTGAATACTTTCGCAAGGCACTGTAAATGCAATGAGCAGTAAACAGGAGTAAATATGGTCATACCTGTATGCCATGATATAACATAATTGCCAACATGTCAGCATGCAATAAAGAAGCAGTTTGTGGTGGACGTCAAGTGTCTGTGGTATGTTGCCAAATTCAAAAAAGCCCACGAACCAGGGTGCTGTCTGAGTCGGGGGGAGGATACGCTGTGTAGGACAAAACCCTGTATGTTACAACAACTAAAGGAGCGCCGTGAGGAGAGTCAGTGGGCGTGCGTATTGGGTAGACCGAGTGCTTCCTTCACCAGAATTCCGGCTGCTCAGTGCACACATGCTCCCCTTATGGCATTTGCTTTGGCCTCTACGTCGGCACTCCGGCTGCCCAATACACATGCGCACTGGTTCTGCATATGTGCACTGAAAGAGAAAGGCTTGTTAGCCGAAACGTTACATCTGGAATAAACTACACAGAAAGGAGGTGCTGTCTCCATAACTTTTTTTATTTTCTGTACTCAAGACAGGTCATCCGTATCTGATCAATGGGGGTCTGAGATCCAGGTCCCCCACCAATCAGCTGTTTGAGAAGGCAGCAGTGCCCCTGCTAGCACCCTTGCCTTCTCCATGCTCACCTAGCACAGCGCCATACACTTATCGTGCTCAGCCTGATACATTTCAATGGGGCTGAGCTGCACCTTGGCCATGTGGTCAATGAACATGTTGTCACTGGCCTAGGAAAAACTGTGAGAAGGTTGCAACCAGTGGCGTAGCTAGAACTGACTGGGCCCCACAGCAAATTTTTGTACGGGCCCCCCATGACCCTCCTGGCATCGCATTTGTGCATATGTAACAGTGGGTTCACATCACGTTTTTCCTATCCGTTTGAAGTATACATTGATAAAAAAGGTACCATATACAAATATATTGTACATGTCTTTGTATGCTGCAGAGTCCAGTAAAAGAAATGCATACGTTAAAGTATATGTTTTTTTTTCAATGGAACTGTATGGCGAACGGACGCCACTGTGTAGATCAGTCTGAGGCATCTGTTAATGTATACATTAAACTGATGGCAAAAATGTGATGTGAACCCAGCCTTAGTGCCAGAATAAGTACCAGTGCACAGTGGACAAGAATAGGCATTTAGAATGGGGTGACGGGCCATGTGTTCCGCAAATTGTGGGAACACACACTGGTCGGCATCCATGGTATTGCAGATCCACATTTTTGAGGATCCACAATACCACGGCCGTCTGAACGGCCCCTTACTGGGTAACGCCTCCATACAGTGACTGGATAGTACTGTCATACAGGGACTGGCTAAAGCCGCCATACACTAGATAACACCTCCATACAGTGACCGAATAAAAGGGTATAACAGGGCACATTACAGGGAATGACTAGGGGCACTGTACGAGGTATGGTAAGAGGGCACAATGGAGGGTATAATGGAGCAGAGTACGGGGTGGGGGGCACAGTCACATGACCCCACATGACATTAGAAGGACACCACCATTATGAGAGGTAGAGGAGTGACACAGGGGCCCAGGGCTCTGGATAGACAGGGTGGGCATAGCAAGTAGGTGGAAGGGGCTCTGAGGGGGATTTATACAAGAAGTAGGGGCAGGAGGTCTGTGCAGGGCAGCGATAGGAGAAAGGAAGGTGGAACAGGAGCTCTCCATACATGGAGGAAAGGAGACAGCAGGGGCTCCATTCAGATGAGATAAGAGAAGGATATGGGGGTGGCAGGTGTTATGGAGGCAAACTGCTTCATGAGGCAGTAAAACAACTGACTAGCATGAAGCTGCTAGTATACTACAGCACCCAGCAGCAGCTTGAAAACTTCCCTGACATTCCCCCTCCTGTCCCACACAGCAGACTCACTCACCTACTGTCTGCATCTCTTCACACTTCTGCTCCAGCCCTGCCGTCTCTCTCTTCCTCAGGCAGCACGTCCTGTGTAGAGGGGGCGTGTCTAATCTGGTAAACCATGTCCTGCTCTGCTGGAGTGAAGAGGGGGCGTGTCTGACGCTCCGTAGCAAAGGAGCTTATAAGAAGGACAGGCAGCTGCCTCTGTATGCTCTGTCCTGCTACTGCTCCCGGGCCCCTTCTGCCCTCGGGCCCCGAAGCAGTGGCTTCCCCGATAGCTACGCCCCTGGTTGCAACACTACTGCAAGGACCATTGCCTTCTAGAACAGCTTATCAGTCAGGGTCCCGGTGTCGGACCCCCATCGAACAGATACTGATAACCTATCCAGAGTTTAGTTCATCAGTAGTAAAATGTCAGAAAACCCCTTGAGAAACAGCAGAGACGTGGCACACGTGTTTTTAGAACAGCGGACAGTATTAGGGAATACAAAGTACAAGAATTTTAGGGAAAGTCTGTAGTCGTGCATGTCTGAAATGTATGAGTGTGTACGGGAATTAGTAGCGCGTGGCATATGGTTATAAAGAGATAATCACTGGCAGATTACAGTTTGTTACTATACTACAACGATGTTTCCATTAGGAGTGTTGGGTCTATTAAGTGTGTGAGACTAACAACAGATAGTAACAATAAGTACACAAGTGCAACTCACAGTGTTCATGGGTACTAGGATGCTAGCCTAAGATAGGCTACTTTCACACTTGCGTTTGCAGGATCTGTTTGTGAGATCCGTCACAGGCTCGCACAAACGGTCCTGAACTGATCAGTTTTGTCCTAATGCATCCTGAATGGCAAAGGATCCATTCAGAATGCATCAGTTTTGCTTCAGTTTAGTCTCCATTCCATTTTGGAGGCGGACACTAAAACGCTGCTTGCTGCGTTTTGGTGTCCACATGAAGAAACTGATGAAAACGGATCCGTCATGACTCACAATGTAAGTCAATGGGGACGGATCCGTTTTGTCTGACACAATAGAAAACGGATCCGTCCTCCATTGACTTTCAGTGGAGTTCAAGACGGATCAGTCTTTGCTATGTAAAACATAATACAAACGGATCCGTTCAGAACGGATGCAGACAGTTGTATTATAATGACGGATCCGTTTGTGAGAGCCTGGACGGATCTCACAAACGGATCCTGCAAACGCAAGTGTTCAAGTAGTCATAGCTGTTATATATCAGCAAGGCATATATAGATTATCCTACATAAGATCTGCCACACTAAAATAACAAGACCACAGAAATCCAAAATAAAAACTGTTTATTTGGACAAAACTCTGCATTTCTGTTTAAACACTACACTCCGTGTACTAACAACGGATATAAAGTAAATATCCCTACTGTCCTCTAAATATTTTAAAACACTCTTTCTTTGGGTGTTTTCTATCATTTAAGTTCAATATAGGTTAAGTTTTAGTATAATTTAAGAGGGACCTTTGTGGGAATTGTATAGTGGTGTAGAACACTGTGCCCTGCAGTAATACGCATAGGGAGTCTGCTGTGGTAGTGAAACAATACTGTGAGTCAGTATGACACACAGATGACAGGCGTCACTCTTAGAATCACTGCACACTTCACTTATTTGGGCAGTTATGGGGCCAAAACTGACCAAACAAATCAAGTGTGAACTCAGCCTTACAGGTCGATGTTAGCATTAAGAAGGAGCGCATTCCTTTGACACCGTCGTCAGCTGATTTCACATAGATATCTACAGAACCTGTTCTATTAAACGCTTATACAAGTAGAGCCCCTCGACAGAGTGGAGAGGGTATTAGCAGTAAGTTTGTGTTGACGTCACTGATTATTTTGCCCTTCCTCTGATCTGTCAGAACAATAACCCTCCAAAAAAGGATCCTGTCTGCTGAGCATCCACCTTCACTCAGTCAGCATTTGGTCAGTAATGCATCAGTATTGCTAAAACAAAAAAAAAAAACAGGAGTGGATAAAAGACAGAGATGACACGTAAATGGAATATTTGCATGTCTTCTGTGTTTTGTATCCACTCCTGCTGTTGGCTACCACATCATAAGCCAATTCTGATGCAAAATAGGGACCATGTGATACAGGCCTTACAGCTGCTACATAGACAGGATTTGTTGTGCATCTCATTTTTCCTTTCTTCTGACAGATCAGAAGAAGGGTCAAATAAATGATGATGTCAACCAGGCCAAAAGGGCAAAATAGTGGCCCAGTCATGGAGTAAGGAGGGTAGGAACAGTATGAGAAGTCCATAGGCTGGCCCAATGACATAGTGGTGAGGTGGCAGCAGCATGAGGAGACCACAGAGTGGCCCAGTGATATAGTGTTGAGATGGCAGCAGCATGAGAAGACCACAGAGTGGGGATGTTGCAGCAGCATGAGGAGACCACAGAGTGGTGATGTGGCAGCAGCATGAAGAGACAACAGAGTGGTGAGGTGTCAGCAGCATGAGGAGACCACAGAGTGGTGATGTGGCAGCAGCATCAGGAAATCACAGAGTGGTGAGGTGGCAGCAGCATGAGGAGACCACAGAGTAGTGATGTAGCAGCAGCATAAGGAGACCATAGAGTGGTGAAGTGGCAGCAGCATGAGGAGACAACAAAGTGGCCCAATGACATAGTGTTGAGGTGGCAGCTGTATGAGGAGACCACAGAGTGGTGATATGGCAGCAGCATGAGGAGACCACAGAGTGGTGATGTGGCAGCAGCATGAGGAGATCACAGAGTGGTGAGGTGGCAGCAGCATGAGGAGCCCACAGAGTAGTGATGTAGCAGCAGCATGAGGAGACCACAAAGTGGCCCAGTGACATAGTGTTGAAGTGGCAACAGCATGAGGAGACCACAGAGTGGTGAGGTGGCAGCAGCATGAGGAGACCACAGAGTGGTGAGGTGGCAGTAGCATAAGGAGACCACAGAGTGGCACAGGGACAGAGTGGGGAGGTGGGGGGGCAATACCAGTTCCAGCTGAAGATGGTGGCTGGCAGTAGGAGCACCTGGCAGCAGGTGTGGCATGAGGCAGGTGGCAGCATCAGAATAGTAGCTGAAGCAGGTAACCAGAAAAAACAGGTCTCTTTTGTCAAAGTGTAGGTGTGGCACCATGGATGATGCATCAGGCACTGGTGTTTAAAAATCCTGGCTGATCCATGTCTAATTCATCTTCACAAAGGTCAGTTTCTCCACATTTTGGGTGGACAGGCGAATTCTCCTTGGGGTAACTATGGTCCCTGCTGCAATTAAACACCCGTTCTGATGCCACACTGCCAGGCAGGAAAGCTTGTCCAGGGCAAACTCGGCCAGCTGTGGCCACAAATTAAGTTTAGCTACCCAGTAGTCCAGGGGATCTTTGATGTGGGGTGGCAGGGTGCACTCAAAGTATGCCACAATCTGCTGGTTCAGGTTCTGCTCTATGTCTAGCTGCTGCTGCTGGTGAGTAGCTTTTTCAGTAGGCAGGTGAAGAAAACTGCTCATCAACAACTCCAGATTTAAGTTGCTGCTGATGGAGCTGGTACTGCTCCTGATTCGGGGAATCACTATATAAACTAGATGCTAAAAACATACTTTATTGGAAATATACTTAAAAAGAAAAGCACCCCCCCAAAAAAAAGGCAAAATAAAGGATAAGCTAACATAGATAGACGCTCCAGGCCAGAGCCAGACAAAGGATCCACCCAGTCAGTATATATGATTAACTGGTCTGTGAGCAAATAATAGAGACCAACTGCACACTAGGAATCTGGATCAAAACAAAAGGCGTACAGTCCACGTAATAGCCCTTTGAAAATAAAACCTCAAAGGATATCCAAAACCTAGTGTGGTCTTTACTAACAATTTTTTGCTATACTTCACGTGAAATGCCGCAATCGGGGGGGTATGGTGGGGATATGAAAATCACCCAACCATAATGCTGTAACTCCTCCAGTTACTATAACACAGGGCAGATGAATCAAGGGTGGAAACAAATGTCCCACAGTCAGCAATAGTGCATAAATGGGTACATATAAGTCCACTGCCCCACTACCCTAAAAATGGATGTCTCCAAAAAAATAAAAAATTGGATAGATGCAGACTAGACCCTGTCTACCTAAAATATCTCAAACCACTGTCAGTGTTACAGCCTTTGAGGGTAAGAGACATACTCCATACTAAGAGCGCTCAAAACAACTCCCCACTGGCCCAGACAAAGGAGGAATAAGGAGACACCAATAATGGAGACACCATTAAAAGAACGCCTATGGCTCAACGCGTTTCTACATAGAGTGTCATAAGGAGCCAGGTAGTGACGACAGCTATAATAAATACAATGCACCACAATAGTTCACATGTGGAGCAGTGAGCAGTAGGTAAGTATAGCGCGCCCACACTCTTACAGTGTGGAGTAGCGTGCGGCTTGCGGCAGATAGTGTAGCGCACCACACTAGTTCAGTGTGAAGTGGCGTGTGGCTCTGGTTTGGCCATGCACGCGAGCTCCACCTCCAAACCTTAAGGGGGAATGCCCTCCCAGGGGTGTGGTGACAGAGCAAGGAGCGCCAATGGGGAGCGAGAACCCGGACAAACCCATGTAGGCTCTGCCCCCACATCAGCGTGCCTGCAAGTAAGCTCAAAGACAGGGTCAGTAGGGAATCCTGAAGCGGCTATTATATACTATACAGGTAAATTGGATACATAGAATGGTGTGAAACAAGAAAGGGGGGGGCAAATAGAATAATTAGAACAGAAATCCCTGGAGATCACTACACAATAGGAAACAAATACATAAATAAAGGGAAGATACAATACTTAAACCAGGATGAATGCTGGGGGCAGAGGAAGGGGAAAAGATAATAACCATAGAAGATGGCAAAACGGAGAACCTACAGAACAGATGGTCAAAACTCCTTATACAGATATAGTCAGTGACCATAGAACTGATGTCCAGTAAAATGGCACCCAGTTAATCCACATAGAAATAGTGTGGGGAGTGAAGGACACCATGGATGAAACAAAGTCACATAGATAAAGGAGTGAGATCTGATCCAACCAGGAGGGTGTCTCAGATAAAGCAGACATATGACACCTTCTCATTGAGTCCACTGGGTTGTACCTTCTGGAGGCGGAAAATCCATCTCCCTTCTTTCTGGAGCAAGAGTTTGTCTAGATTGCTGCCTCTAGCGGATAACCTCACGGTTTCAAACCCTTGGGTCCTTAGGGATTGTAGGTCCCCACCATGTACAGTATTGACGTGACGTGCTATGGGGGTATCGCGTTCATTGCAAATGTCCCCCAAATGCTCTCCAAACCTCCGCCTCAGCTCACGGATGGTCTTGCCCACATACTTCCTGCCACAATTGCAAGATATAAGACAAATCAGTCCCCAAGTGCGGCAGTTGATGAAAGACCGGATGGTATACATTTAATTAGGTACCATACCAGTAAATGTGTTGCCCGTTGTGATAAAATCGTAGGCAACACATCTGCCACATTTGAAGGTACCACATAGGTTGTGGGCTAGCCATGTACGAGGTGTTGGAGGTTGGTACAGGCTGTGTACTAGCCGATCACATAGGTTACGGCCTCATCTAAATTTGATAGACGGGGTAAGGCCGACCACCTTGCTGATGTCAGGGTCTGATGTGAGAATGCTCCAATACATTTGGAGAATATCCCTCACCTCCTGGTGTGCTGTGTCATAGGTTGCAACAATCCGAAACCGTCTTTGACTCGTATCCCTCGCTTTGAGATTCAGGAGCCCTTGCCTATTGCTACTTAAAGCATGCTGGTATGCAGACCGTACGATGTGTGATGGATATCCCCGTCGGTCAAATCTAGTTTGCAAATCAGAGGCCGCTCTATGAAAATCAGAGACAGTGGAGCAATTCCGTCTAATTCTCAGGAATTGCCCCTTGGGGATGCCACGGCGGAGCGAGTGTGGATACAAACTATCCCACCTAAGAAGGTTATTAGTGGCAGTGGGCTTACGGAAGAGATTTGTAGTGACCCGACCATCCGATTCCTTAATGATGGACAAATCCAGGAACGTGATGGTAGTGCCCTGAATTTCTGATGTGAAAAATAGGCCCAGGTTGTTATTATTGAGCCTTTGGACAAATAGGCCAAACTCCTCCTAAGAACATTTTCAAAACATAAGCACATCATCGATGTACCTGGCCCACAGTTTGATTTTATGAGACCAACACTCGAATGATCTCTCTCTCCCACTAGCCCAGGTACAGATTTGCAAACGATGGGGCACAGGGGCTCCCTATCACCTCACCCCTAAGTTGGTGGAAGAGACAACGATTGAACAAGAACACATTGTGCTCCAGAATGAATTGTAGAAGGGAAAGGACAAACTCATTATGCTCACGAAGATTTTCCCCCCTCACTGAGGAAGACGCCAACCATTGCCTGCAGTATGCTACTGAAGAGGGACTCCACGTCTAAGCTCACCAGAAGAACATTTGGCTCCAAGTAGACATCCTCCAATTTATTGAGGATGTCCATGAAATCCCTAACATAAGAAGGCAATGAGGTGATGCAAGGGCAAAGGACAATATCAACATACATGCCCACATTTTGTGTGAGACTGTCCGTGCCCAGAACTATAGGTTGGCTCTTAAGGGGAGTGCTCCCCTTATGCACTTTGGGCAGACTATAGAAGCAGGCCGTCCAGGGATGTGATGGGAAAAGAAACGTATGCTCAGATTGGCTAATTAAACCCGCATCTCTGGCAGCATCTAATAAGCCCTGTAGTATGCGCATATGCTCTATGAGGGGATTAGATGCTAGGATCTGATAACAATTACGATCTCTGAGAATGTTATAACACATGTCCACGTACTGTACTCTATCCATAACAACGACGTTTCCCCCTTTATCCGACGATTTGATCCCAATGTCGGAGTCCCGTTCCAAGGATAGTAGCGCATTAATCTCAGTTGGTGAGAGATTATTACAACCCCCCTTAACACCTTTTAGGAGGGATAATTGGTCAATGACCACCTTTAGGAACGTGTCTATGGGGGTAGTGCAGACAATGTTGCTGTCACCAGCGGCAAAAAAATTACACTAAATGTCACAGGTATTTAGCATGCGCAAACGTTATACAGCAGATGTAGCAGAGGTTGTGTTATTGTCAGCGGCGGCCAAACAATTGTGTGCAAATTTAGCGCACGTTGCACTAACAATATATATTACAGCCAGATAAAACAATAGTCCTTAAAAGGACTTTTGGATCTTTGAAAGATTAAACCTAACCCTGCCTAACAAATTCCTATCCCTAAACTATCTGTCCCTCCTTGCTGCAGCTCTCCCTGACTAAGACTGAGCCGAAACACGTGTCATCGGGTGCTTTATAACACCCGATGACTCGTTCCGGCCAGCCAATCACTGTAATGCCAGTAGCCAACACGGTGGAATAAAACTGGGAGAGTCACTTGTTGAGAAGGATCTGGGTGTATTAGTAGATCATAGACTAAATAACAGCATGCAATGCCAGTCAGCTGCCTCTAAGGCCAACAGAATGTTGTCTTGTATTAAAAGAGGTATCAGCTCGCGGGACAGGGATGTAATATTGCCGCTATACAAAGCATTGGTGCGGCCTCAACTGGAATATGCAGTTCAGTTCTGGGCACCAGTCCATAAAAAGTATGGCATGGGTTCGAAAAGGTACAGAGGAGAGTCACTAAACTCATAAAGGGCCTGGAAGATATGAGCAAAGATTAAATGAACTGAATTTGTTTAGCCTTGAAAAAAGACGTCTAAAGATGTCCCATGATTGTCAAATATATAAACGGACAATACAAAAAATATCAAGGGAAGCTATTCTAAACCCCCTCAAAAAACAAGGGGCCACTCCCTACGACTGGAGAAAAAAAGATTCAGTCATAAGAGGTAACAAGCATTCTTTACAGTAAGGTCTGTGAATCTCTGGAATAGCCTGTCGCAGGAGCTGGTCACAGCAAGTACAGTAGATGGCTTCAAAAAGGGTTTAGATTAGAGATGAGCGAGTAGTGTTCGATCGAGCCGGTATTCGATCGAATACTACGATATTCGGCATACTCGATTTCAATCGAGTATAACGGCGATGGCGCACTTAGAATTCGTTTCCCCTCCCACCTTCCCTGGCGCTCTTTTTCCACCAATCAACATGCAGGGGGGGTATGACAGGCACGCTGAGCACGCTGGCAGCGCGAAAACAGCGTCTACATGGATTGGCTGGAAAAACCATGTGACCTCGAATATTAAAAACTCAGCTCTTCCTGCTCGTACGCATATGCTGCGTGAACTTAGTCAGGGACAGAGGCTGGAGAAGGGACAGATAGGTTTTAGCTGTTGGACAGGCAGGAGCGTGATTAAAAGCCCTTATCAGGGCTACTACAGTGGACTTCAGTGATAGCTTTACTACAATATAGACTTTACAGAGAACGGCTGCTGTATTCAGGGATAGCTGCTGGAGTAGGACAGAGAGAGGCATTAGTGGTGTATTAGGTGCTCTGCTACATACCAAAACTATATTTGGCACTACTGTTCAGCGTTCTTTTAGGCTGAACAACCCTGTTATATAACTAGTGTGTATATGCACCATCTGATCTGGCAGTATACGGCTGTGAATTTTATTTTATTTTTTTAAATACAGTTTATTTGGCTCTAGTGTTCTGGGTTCTGTGTGCCTGCAATACCCTTTTTGTATACCAGGTGTAAATACCCACCGTCTGTTCAGTTAGTACACGGCTGTGTACCTTGAAATATACAATATCTAGGCCATTTAATTGGCCACTGTACTGTGCGTTCTCTGCTAAATTATCTCACATACCTGGTAAATACCCACCGTCTGTTCAGTATACTACACGCTTGGTACTTTGAAATATACAATATCTAGGCCTTTTAATAGGCCACTGTACTGTGCGTTCTCTTGTTAAATTATCTCACATACCTGGTGTTAAATACCCACCGTCTGTTCTGTTACTACACGGCTGTTGTACTTTGAAATATACAATATCTAGGCATTTTAATAGGCCACTGTACTGTGGCGTTCTCTTGCTAAATTATCTCACATACCTGGTGTAAATACCCACCGTCTGTTCAGTTACTACACGGCTGTGTACTTTGAAATATACAATATCTAGGCATTTAATAGGCCACTGTACTGTGCGTTCTCTTGTTAAATTATCTCACATACCTGGTGTAAATACCACCGTCTGTTCTGTTACTACACGGCTGTGTACTTTGAAATATACAATATCTAGGCATTTAATAGGCCACTGTACTGTGCGTTCTCTTGCTAAATTATCTCACATACTTGGTGTAAATACCCACCGTCTGTTCAGTTACTACACGGCTGTGTACTTTGAAATATACAATATCTAGGCATTTTAATAGGCCACTGTACTGTGCGTTTCTCTTGTTTAAATTATCTCACATACCTGGTGTAAATACCCACCGTCTGTTCAGTTACTACACGGCTGTGTACTTTGAAATATACAATATCTAGGCCATTTAATAGGCCACTGTACTGTGCGTTCTCTTGTTAATTATCTCAATACCTGGTGTAAATACCCACCGATCTGTTCAGTTACTACACGGCTGTGTACTTTGAAATATACAATATCTAGGCCATTTTAATAGGCCACTGTACTGTGCGTTCTCTTGTTAAATTATCTCACATACCTGGTGTAAATACCCACCGTCTGTTCAGTTACTACACGGCTGTGTACTTTGAATATACAATATCTAGGCATTTTAATAGGCCACTGTACTGTGCGTTCTCTTGTAAATTATCTCACATACCTGGTGTAAATTACCCACCGTCTGTTCAGTTACTACACGGCTGTGTACTTTGAAATATACAATATCTAGGCCATTTAATAGGCCACTGTACTGTGCGTTCTCTTGTTAAATTATCTCACATACCTGGTGTAAATACCCACCGTCTGCTTCAGTTACTACACGGCTGTGTACTTTGAAATTATACAATATCTAGGCCATTTAATAGGCCACTGTTACTGTGCGTTTTCTTGTTAAATTATCTCACATACCTGGTGTAATACCCACCGTCTGTTCAGTTACTACACGGCTGTGTACTTTGAAATATACAATATCTAGGCATTTTAATAGGCCACTGTACTGTGCGTTCTCTTGCTAAATTATCTCACATACCTGGTGTAAATACCCACCGTCTGTTCTGTTACTACACGGCTGTGTACTTTGAAATATACAATATCTAGGCATTTTAATAGGCCACTGTACTGTGCGTTCTCTTGTTAAATTATCTCACATACCTGGTGTAAATACCCACCGTCTGTTCAGTTACTACACGCTGTGTACTTTGAAATATACAATATCTAGGCATTTTAATAGGCCACTGACTGTGCGTTCTCTGTTAATTATCTCACATACCTGGTGTAAATACCCACCGTCTGTTCTGTTACTACACGGCTGTGTACTTTGAATATACAATATCTAGGCATTTTAATAGGCCACTGTACTGTGCGTTCTCTTGCTAAATTATCTCACATACCTGGTGTAAATACCCACCGTCTGTTCAGTTACTACACGGCTGTGTACTTTGAAATATACAATATCTAGGCATTTTAATAGGCCACTGTACTGTGCGTTCTCTTGTTAAATTATCTCACATACCTGGTGTAAATACCCACCGTCTGTTCAGTTACTACACGGCTGTGTACTTTGAAATATACAATATCTAGGCCATTTAATAGGCCACTGTTACTGTGCGTTTTCTTGTTTAAATTATCTCACATACCTGGTGTAAATACCCACCGTCTGTTCAGTTACTACACGGCTGTTGTACTTTGAAATATACAATATCTAGGCCATTTAATAGGGCCACTGTACTGTGCGTTCTCTTGTTAATTATCTCACATACCTGGTGTAAATTACCCACCGTCTGTTCAGTTACTACACGGCTGTGTACTTTGAAAATAACAATATCTAGGCCATTTAATAGGCCACTGTACTGTGCGTTCTCTTGTTAAATTATCTCACATACCTGGTGTAAATACCCACCGTCTGTTCAGTTACTACACGGCTGTGTACTTTGAAATATACATATCTAGGCCATTTAATAGGCCACTGTACTGTGCGTTCTCTTGTTAAATTATCTCAACATACCTGGTGTAAATACCCACCGTCTTGTTCAGTTACTACACGGCTGTGTACTTTTGAATATACAATATCTAGGCATTTAATAGGCCACTGTACTGTGCGTTCTCTTGCTAAATTATCTCACATACCTGGTGTAAATACCCACCGTCTGTTCTGTTACTACACGGCTGTGTACTTTGAAATATACAATATCTAGGCATTTTAATAGGCCACTGTACTGTGCGTTCTCTTTGTTAAATTATCTCACATACCTGGTGTAAATACCCACCGTCTGTTCAGTTACTACACGGCTATGTACTTTGAAATATACAATATCTAGGCATTTTAATAGGCCACTGTACTGTGCGTTCTCTTGTTAAATTATCTCACATACCTGGTGTAAATACCCACCGTCTGTTCTGTTACTACACGGCTGTGTACTTTGAAATATACAATATCTAGGCATTTTAATAGGCCACTGTACTGTGCGTTCTCTTGTTAAATTATCTCACATACCTGGTTTTAAATACCCACCGTCTGTTCAGTTACTACACGGCTGTGTACTTTGAATATACAATATCTAGGCCATTTTAATAGGCCACTGTACTGTGCGTTTTCTTGTTAAATTAATCTCACATACCTGGTGTAAATACCACACGTCTGTTCAGTTACTACACGGCTGTGTACTTTGAAATATACAATATCTAGGCCATTTAATAGGCCACTGTACTGTGCGTTTTCTTGTTAAATTATCTCACATACCTGGTGTAAATACCCACCGTCTGTTCAGTTACTACACGGCTGTGTACTTTGAAATATACCAATATCTAGGCCATTTAATAGGCCACTGTACTGTGCGTTCTCTTTGTTAAATATCTCACATACCTGGTGTAATACCCACCGTCTGTTCAGTTACTACACGGCTGTGTACTTTGAAATATACAATATCTAGGCCATTTAATAGGCCACTGTACTGTGCGTTCTCTTGTTAAATTATCTCACATACCTGGTGTAAATACCCACCGTCTGTTCAGTTACTACACGGCTGTGTACTTTGAATATACAATATCTAGGCCTTTTAATAGGCCATGTTACTGTGCGTTCTCTTGCTAAATTATTTCACATACCTAATTATATACCCAAATATTGTATTTGCAACAAAAAAAAATAAA
>ONZH01020626.1:0-22115 GCA_900303285.1 Rhinella marina | reverse complement strand
AATGGGTGGACTACAGTACCAGAAAGATTATAAAATTAGGCTTATTCACTTTAGAAAAAGAGACTGAGGGGAGACTAATAACTATGTATAATATATCAGGGGTCAGTACAGAGATCTCTCCCATGATCATTTATTCCAGGACTGTTATGTGCAAGGGACATCCTCTGGCTGGAGGAAAGAAGATTTACACAAACATAGAAGAGGATTCTTATGGTAAGAGCAGTGAGACTATAACTCTCTGCCTGTGGAGGTGGTGATGGAAGTTTCACTAAAAGAGTCAAAGGGGGCCTGGATGTATTTCTGGAGGTATAATATTACAGGTTGTAGTTATAGAGATGGTGTTGATCCAGGGAGTTATTCTGATTGCCTGATTGGAGTCGGGAAGGAATTTTTTCCCCTAAAGTGGGGAAATTGGCTTCTACCTCACAGGGCTTTTTTTGCCTTCCTCTGGATCAACTTGTAGGAAAACAGGCCGAACTGGATGGACAGATGTCTTTTTTTCGGCCTTTTAAACTATGTTACTATGTTACTATGGTCAGATGTTAATTGTAAGACTACATACAAAGTGGTACCTCACAAAGAAAGAGCGCAAACCCGCTAGCGCCACCTTGTGGAAGTGACTCCCTATGAGTCAAAAGCTGACTTTTTAACAGGTCTTGGAATATGACAAGGTAAGATGTCAAGCCAGATACCCATCTAAAGACAGCTGTTTACTTGCACCTCACCAGTACGGACCAGGATTCTAGCTTCTTAAGCTACTTCCAAGGCATTGCACCCAGATAGCCAGAATTCTACTGCATAGTGATGAGGAGCAAGCACCCGGAAACAGCTGTCTATGGATGGATATCTGGCTTTGCATCTTCCCTTATCATATTCCAAAGCATGTTAGGCTAGTTTCACACTAGCGGCAGGGGATTCCGGCAGGTGAACAGCCTGCCAGATCCGTGCGTGCCGCTGGTGCGTGTACTTTTGTTCCGGCGCCAAGTTTGCCATGTGCGAGGATCCGGCCCTCCCCATTACAGTGAATGGGGTCGGAGGTAGTTGGCCCCACACGTGCACCAGCAGCAGCACGGATCCAGCGGATGTCAAGCGGAACAGTACCGGAACCCTGCAATGTGAAAGTACCTCAAAAATTGGCTTAAGTGTACCTTAGTGTTATCCACGACTAAACCTCAGTGTTAGAACATGTTAGTGCCTAACTACAAGTCTCTTTGAATAGATAGGCTGACAATGAGTTACAAGAGGAAGTAGTTGATGGCTATACAGATTTTATATACTATATATATAATATATATATATATAATATATATATATATATATATATATATATAAGAAAAATGTAGGCAGCACTTCTTGCCAGTGCAATTCCTTGTAGATCCCAGACCCAGGAGCTTCAATAAGCAGAAAAAATAAAAGACAAGGCAGCACAGGGTCTTCGTGAGAAAGTGGATCTTTATTGCCAAGCTGCATGTTTAACGCTCATGCAGTCTTTCGTCAAGGCTTGACAAAGACTGAGTGAGCAGTTGAAACGTTGCAGTTGTGCAATAAAGATCCACTTTTTCTCATGGAAGACCAGTGTGCTGCCTTGGCTTTTATTTTTTCTATGGTATATATATATATATATATTATATATATATATATATATATATATATATATATATATATACACACACACACAAATACAGTAAATACTGAAATATTGAAGGGTACACTGGTTCTGGTTACACTTTTAAATTGTGTTCATTTCTGTGTACTGCTGGACGTATTGCCTATTATGCACCAAGTTTAATTTTAATGTTTTACATTTAAGACTAGACACATTACATTGGTCCTTTCTAGCTTGAGATTGCTGCTTACAGTGCGAATTTCACAGTTCATTGAGAATTATAAAACAGCTTAAAAATCTTGCTGACAGTGAAAATAAGAAATAAAGACACATAACTAAATGATTACATTAGGATTGTGCAGAATATTGCCTCAAGTTTATGGAAAGCTCCACATATGTTTACTTTCCGGCGTTAATATTCTCATAAAGATACATAATTTGTATTGTACATGAAAAAAACAAGAATAGGCGCAACTCCTTAAAAAAACTGAATAGTCTTTTATTTACCAGACTGTGGGACAGCTCGTTTCGGCTCTTACAGGCTTTCTCAAGCAGAACTGATGGTGTGAAAAAATATAAATCATAAGCACATGTGCATTCATAACAATTAATAGGTAAATGGCGAGTAGTGTTGATGGTGTATCGATGATACAGCTATTCGGCGTACTCGATTTCGTTCGAGTTACGCGATGGTGCACTAGAATGTTTCCCTCCCTTCTGGCGCTTTTTCACCAATCAATGCAGGGGGGGTTGAGGCCGCTGAGCACGTGGCGGCGAAAACGGGTCTACATGCATTGGCTGGAAAACCATGTGACCTCGATCATAAAAATCAGCTCTTCTGTCGTTCGCAATGCTGCGGAACTTAGTCAGGGACGAGGCTGGAGAAGGGAGAGACAGTTTAGAATTGGACAGGCAGGAGTGATTAAAAGCCCTTATAGGCTCTATAGTGCAGTACAGTGATAGTTTACTACAATATACACTTACAGAGAGGCTGTGTTTCAGGGATAGCTGCTGGAGTGGGAAGAGAGAGCATTAGTGGTGTATTAGGTGCCTGCTACATACAACTATATTTGGCACTACTGTTTTGCGTTCTTTTGGTGCAAACTGTATTACTGGGGCACATGATCTTCTGGCAGTATACGGCTGTTACTTTTTTTTTTTTTTTTATACAGTTTATTGGCTCTAGTGTTCTGGGTTCTGTGGCTCATGCCTTTTGTTACGGTGTAAATACCCGTCTGAACAGTTAGTACACGGTGTGTACTAAAATAAAATATATAGCTTTCATTGGAACTGTAGTGCGTTCTCTTGGCAAAATAATTTTATATACGTGGTGTTTACACACGTCTGAACTGTTGTACACGTGTGTACCTTGAAATATAAAATATATAGGTTTTTCATTGCAACTGTACTGTGCGTTCTTGCAAAATATTTTATATACTAGTGTTAATACACACCGTTGATCTGTTGTAAACGGCTGTGTACCTTGAAATTAAATATATAGGCCTTTTTATTGGCAACTGTAACTGTGCGTTCTCTTGCAAATAATTTTATATACTGGTGTTAATACACGTCTGAAAAGTAAGTACAAATATAAATTATGGATTGGACTGAGTGCGGCAAAATAATTTATATAGGGATAACACGATGACTGGGCGGCTGTGTACCTTGAAATATAAAATATATAGGCCTTTTCATTGGCAACTGTACTGTGCGTTCTCTCAAATAATTACATAGTTAATATCAGTCTGAACAGTTAGTACAGGCTTGTAAGATATAAAATATTAGGTTTTCATTGGCAATGAGTGCGTTCTCTGCAAATAATTTTATAGGTGTTAATCAAGTCTGAAGTTAGAATGTGTGTATGGTATAGAAATATATCGCCTTTATTATTGGCAACTGTACTGTGCGTTCTCTTGCAAATAATTTAATACCTGTGTTAAATACACCCGTCTGAAAAGTATACACGGCGTGTACCTTGAAATATAAATATATAGGCCTTTTTATTGGCAACTGTACTGTGCGTTCATTGCAAATTAATTTTATATACTGGTGTTATACCACCGTCTGAAAAGTTAGTACACGGCGTGTCTTGAAATTAAAATATATGCCTTTATTGGCAACTGTACTGTGCGTTCTCTTGCAAAATAATTTTTATACCTGGTGTTTAATACACACCGTCTGATCTGTTATAACCGGCTGTGTACCTTGAAATATAAAATAAATATTTTATATAGTTAATACACTGCTGTGTCATGCCTTTTCATTGGCAACTGTACTGTGCGTTCTCTTGAATATTTTACATACTGGTTTAATACACACTGTCTGACAGTTAGTATTGCTGTGTACCTTGAAATATAAAATATATAGGCTTTTCATTGGCAATGTACTGTGCGTTTCTCTTCAAATAAATTTTATATAGTGGTGTTAATCACACCGTCTTGATCTGTTAGTAAGGTGTGTACCTCGAATATAATATATAGGCTTTTCATTGGCAATGTACTGTCGTTCTTGCAAATAATTTTATACTGGTGTTAATACACATCGTCTGAACAGTTAGTAACGGCTGTGTACCTTGAAATATAAAATATAGGCTTTTCATTGGCAACTGTACTGTGCGTTCTCTTGAAAATAATGTTTATATACTGGTGTAATACACACCGTCTGAAAGTAAGTAACACGGCTGTGTACTTGAAAATATAATATATAGCCTTTTATTGGCAACTGTACTGTGCGTCCTCTTTGCAAAATAATTTTACATACCTGGTGTTAATACACACTGTCTGAACAGTTAGTAACTGTGTGTACCTTGAAATATAAAATATATAGGCCTTTTCATTGGCACTGTACTGTGCGTTCTTCAAATAATTTTTATACCTGGTGTAATACACACCGTCTGAAAGTGTACAGGCTGTGTACCTTGAAATATAAAATAGATAGGCTTTATTGGCAACTGTATGTGCTTCTCTGCAAATAATTTATATACTGGTGTTAATAACACACCGTCTGAAAGTAAGTACACGGCTGTGTCTTGAAATATAAAATATATAGGCCTTTTCATTGGCAACTGTACTGTGCGTTCTCTTGCAAAATAATTTTATATACTGGTGTTAATACACACGTCTGAAAGTAAGTACACGGCTGTGTACTTGAATATAAAATATATAGTGTTTATGGCAACTGTACTGTGCGTTTCTGTGGTCAAATAATTTTATTACTGGGTAATACAGCACCGTCTGACTGGTTAGTACAGCGGTTGTTGTACCTTGAATATAAAATATATAGGCTTTTCATTGGCAACTGTACTGTGCGTTCTCTTGAATATTTTACATACTGGTGTTAATACACACCGCTGAAAAGTTAGTAACGGCTGTGTACCTTGAAATATAAATATATAGGTTTTATTGGAACTGTACTGTGCGTTCTCTTGCAAAATAATTTTTATATACCTGGTGTTAATACACACGTCTGAACAGTTAATGTAATCGCTGTGTACTCTGATTACAAATATTAGCCATTTTCATTGGCAACTGTACTGTGCGTTCTCTTTCGAAAATAATTTTATATACTGGTGTTAATCACACCGTTGACTGTTAGTAAGGCTGTGTACCTCGAAATATAAAATATATGACTTTTCATTGGCAACTGTCTGTGCGTTCTCTGCAAATAATTTTATACCTGGTGTTAATAACAGTCTGAAAGTAGTAACGGCTGTGTACTTGAAATATAAAATATAAGGCCTTCATTGGCACTTATGTGGTTCTTTGCAAATAATTTTACATACCTGGTGTTATTCCACGTCTGAACAGTAGTATACTGTGGTCTTGAATTAATAATAGGCCTTTTCAATGGCAACTGTACTGTCGTTCTCTTCAAAATAATTTACATACTGGTTATACACACGTCTGACAGTTAGAAGCTGTGTACTGAATATAAAATATATAGGCTTTCATTGCAGTACGGCGTCTCTTGCAAAATATTTTATATACTGTGTTAAACCCGTCTAAAGTTAGTAAAGGTGTGTACCCTTAAAATATTAAGGCCTTTCATTGGCAATTATGTGCGTCTCTTGCAAATAATTTTACATACTGTGTTATACACCGTCTGAGTGTAAACGGCGTGTATTGAAATATAAAATATATAGGCCTTTTCATTGCAATGTACTGTGCGTTCTCTTGCAAAATATTTTATATACCTGGTGTAATACAACCGTCGAACAGTAGTACACGGCTGTGTCTTGAATATAAAAATATATAGGCTTTTCAATGGCAACTGTACTGTGCGTCTCATTGCAAAAAAATTTTATATACCAGGTGTAACTACACACCGTCTGACAGTTAGTACACGGCTGTGTACCTTGAATATCAATATATAGCTTTTCTTGGAACTGTACGTGGTTCTCTTGAAAAATAATTTATATACTGGTGTTAAACGTCTGAAAGTTAGTAACGGCTGTGAACCTGAAATATAAATATATAGGCTTTTCATTGGCACGTACTGTGCGTTCTTCTTGCAAAATATTTTATATACTGGTGTTCATCACATCTGTGTAGTTCGGCTTCTCTTGAATATATATATGCACCACCGTCTAAAGTTATATACGGCGTTGTAGTATAAATATATAGGCCTTTTTATTGGAACTGTACTGTGGTTTCTGCAAAATAATTTTATATACCTGGTGTTAATACACACCGTCTGAACAGTTAGTACACGGCTGTCGATGGACGTCTCCTAAAGATCCAATGAATATGTAGACTCAATTATGTAGGGAATGCAAGGAGCCCTCTGGCACACTGAGTGAAGGGCATCTTGGATCCCAATAAAGATTGACCTAGTGCAGGGGTTGGCAACCTTCATAGGTTGCACACATATAGTATTCTGCCGGCACGCCAGCTGTTGACAAATGAAGGAAAGACTTTTCAATCTTGACACAATTTGTTCGTTGCCCTGTCGCCACACTGTATCTTTTAACCTTCAGACAAGGCACACACGGCACTTCTACTAGGCCATTCCCACATGCTTCCTGCATCGCCGCCCCCCCTCCAAAAAGGAGTGCACCTAACCTTTTTACTGCCTGAAGCAAAAATTAAAACAGCACCCTCATGCCAAATTCTCTACCTAACCTCTTCCCTACAGCCCTACTGTTAAAGACATACATGGAAAACATTACATACAGTGCTACAAAACATACAGAATAATACAGCACCACATACCTCTTACATCCAGCCCCTCTGTAGTAGATGTTCTCTTTCCTCATCTTCTCCATTCAGGCCAGACCACCATGATGATTTTTTCAGTCGTGTCTTGTCTCTGCAGAGTTTAACAGACATCTTAGTTTCCTACCTTTCCATCATTTCTGCCCATTTTCTGAGCACTCCCTCCTGCCCCCCCCCCCAACCTCTGACAATACTAGTACCGTAAACATAGGGTCTCCATAGTTTCCTGGTAGTATTTTTTCTCTACCCCTTATAATGTGCACCAGTACAAAAGATTCCCAATTACAGTGTTCGCTAGTACCAAAAATACCCCCCTATAATGTGCACCAGCACACAAAATACTCCTTTTGATGTGTGACATAAAAAAATGTGCAAAAAATGCCACTTTATAATGCGTGAAGTGCAAATAATACCCTCTGATAATGCATGCCAGTGCAAAAAATAACTCCTTATAATGCATGCCAGTGCAAAAAAGGTCCCCTTCTGTGTGCCAGTAGAAAAAGTGTCTGCTCTTAGTGCCTCCAGTAGAACCAATGTCCCCATAGTGCCCCCCATAATGTGAGCCAGTACAAGAACATGCCCCCTTATGTGCCACTACAAAATCCCCTTATTTAGTTCTTCCAGTTGATGCTCCCATACCCACCCATCATGGTGGCCCAACAGCATGATGCTAAATGAAAAACAATAACATCAGATACTTACCTCCTATCAGCGATACAGCGCAGGTCTGTTATGGCCTGTTTGGTGAGCTATACGCTGCCTGTCTCAGGTGGCATGATACATAATTGGCATTGGCATGCAAGTGCATGACTTCCAAAGGGGGTCCTGTGGGTCCCCCTGGCTTAGGGGCCCAGTTGCAATTGTGACCACTTTGACCCTTATAGAGTGGGACTCTGCTACAGACTGCCTGCTGTGCTGCTCCTACTCAGGACTGCCAGAGATTATGAAAGGTATGTGAATGGACTGGAGGTTGGGTGGAATATTGTGAGCTTGGGATAATGGATGAACAAGAACTATGATTAGATTGGGGCTGGGGGGGAGGATGGTGAACTTGGGGAGATGGGGAAATGACCACTGTGACTAGTTTGAGGATGGGGGAGGATGGTAAGCCTACATGTAATTCCTGGGGGATAATGAGGAACCAACTTTCTGACTACTTTGAGGAGGGGGGTGTTTGGAGAGGATGGTGATCATGCATTTGATTTCTGTGGGGATGATGGAACACAAGCTTTCTGACTACTTGGGACGTGGAGAGGATCATGTTGATCCTGCATTTGACTGTTGGAGGAAAGGGGTTGGATGAAGGATGGTGAGCCCGAACATGATTGCTAGGGGGGAGGCTGGTTATAATGGGGAAACCAGCTTTTTTACCACTTTAGGGGATTGGTTGGGGAGTGGTGAGCCTGAAATGATTTCTGGGGGCATAGGAAGCAAGCTCTCTGACTCCTTTGGAGGGTTGGTTGGCGATGGTGAGTCTGTATTAGATTACTGTGTGTGGTGGTGAGATCTGGATGTGATTGATGCATGGAGGTGAGCTCTAATTGTTATTTTTGTGGGGACGACCAGTATGTGGGGCACCAGTTTATGGTTGACTGTGGGGGAGGGCAGCTCTCAGTCAGTTAAAATGAGTTAGGGCTGCTCTCCCTCACCATCAGTAAGAGTATGGTTAGTGGGGGTCCTCCATATATTAGTCCCTTAGATGGTTTCAGAGGAATAGTGACACACTTTATTATGCATATATTGGCTGGATGGCAATTTTTCTAAAAAGCTGGAAACCATGTAATTCAGGCATAGTTGTTGAGAAGTTTTGGGATGTAGTTAGTAAATACCTGGTTAATGACTTTCCAGTGTGGAATGGCACACTGAATGCTTTGGCTTTGATTTTTTTTTTCGTTAAATTGGCAACCCCTGACCTAGTACCTGCAATTTTGATTACGCATTTTTATGAATTTTACAATTCATTCTTAAATTACTTTTATTCTTACAAGTGCATGGAGTACATATTTTGTATAGATCACTTTATTGTGAGTACATGAGGTTCGTGCTATAAATACAATACATAATACGTGCAAGTCTTGAGTGCCAAAATTCAGTATATTCCATAAATTAATTACTTAGCTATTTTAGTTGTGGCTTGAGTGGTCTAGAGAGGTAATTTACTTACTTCTAGGTTTTGGAGCCCTGAATGTGGTTGACCATGAAATGTAACTTGGACACATTAGCACAGTGCCTGCTATATAGACCTTAATCCTCAATCACCTGTAATAGAAACCTAAAAAAAGTCAAAGTACAGCAACACACAGATATATCTACAACAGACAAATATATTTATTATAGTCAAACCAACATTTAGTATCCTGTATACCAAAGTATTGTGGCATGGTGCAAATTAAGTTAAATCACCAAAAGGCAAACAACTCACCTAATATAGTAAGCCCACTTTAACAATAATAAATGTACAATGTGATATCCAATATAGTGTATATCAAAGCAAGTTCTATACCAAAAAGATAGTGTGAAAGTTTCCAGGGACTTGAACCTTATCCTGCCTCATGTGTATTGCCAGCCTAACCAGCTTCCTCAGGAGTTGTTCTACCAATGAAATGTCCATGTTGATTGGCTGATGTTTCTGCCATTATAAATTGAATGTGGTGTGCAGTTCCAATTGCCCTGAAAAGTACATTGCATATGACATATTGCACTGTAATCTACCATTATAACTAGCATTGTAATTTCCTTTTTTGCATTTTTTAACATAAAGTGAATATCTAACAAAAAAGAAACTAAAAAAAGAAAAGAATTCACTTCACATTCTTAATTTTGAAATGAAGTACTCAGCTTTCCTAGCCTTATTACAGAGATTTAAAGGTATTTTCTCACACTTGTCTTGGATAAAACAAAGAAATGCATATTATCCAGGCAATGATCTAGAAAAAATCTTGGAACAAAATGTATTTCATTCTTGCCAGATACGTCTCTTGATGTGCGCTCAGTAGAAGTCCAACTTACTTGTTGCATGACATTACCTAATGACAAAAAATACATAGATTTAATATATTCGTATTAATATTACACTAAAAACAGCTGGATGAATGCATGGGATGGGAAAAGACACGTTTATGATGACTGAGGAAGCCAATATTAGCAATCACATCTTCACTTCTGGTAATGAAGCATTTATTGACTTGTCATTTTTTACTTTCATGGAGCAATTTTTATGATCTGTGATGCTGCAGCAACTTGTGATTCCCATTAAAGTTGGAGAGTCACAAATGCATAGTATGGCTTAGAGGAAAGTACAATAACGTGACTACATCATAACGGCACACCAAGGCTTGTTTATATCCGATAGTGACCTTTACCTGAACTGTAAATATAAGCCTACTTAGTCATTTTGTAGCACAAAGCTGAGTGAGGACAGGTTCACTGTAAAGGTCAATCTCAACGCGTCTTGTTTGAAGTTCATCGATACAAGTTGCTTATCAAAAAGAAGCCAGAAAGAGATTATGTGTAGTGGCTCAGTGGTTAAGACCACTGATTACAGAATGACATATATCTTGTCCTTCACTTATGACCTTTACTATACATATTTTCAATGCATTTCAGACATCAAAAATTAGATTAGATTGCATATATAGTATTGAAATATAAAACACAGTGCCCCAGTATTTTGAACCTATTTGATTATTATGTAGTTTGATTAGTGTCATATTAAAAGGGTAGTCCAGGCATTTAGAGTTGAGAAAATCGGAAAATCGGCCAAAGTTGTGCGAGACCTTGGCAAATGACTTCGGTATTCCTATCTGTGTATTTAAAAATATTTGAAAATATGAAACCAAAGTCAGCTTCAGTACAGAGGTACCATCCAGTACCAAAGGAGACTTTGGATTCCTTTTTTAAAGGGAACCTATCATCAACTTTATGCTGACCTCACTGAGGGCAGCATAAATTAGTGACAGAATTGCTGATTTCAACAGTGTGTCACTCATGACCTAAAAGTAAGTGGTTGCCGAGAACCAGCATCATAATCATTGCAGCTCAGGCCTCGAAAAGAGTCAAATCTACCTGAGAAGAGTCATGGTTATTCATAATCTCTTGCACTCCTCGCCCATCTGCTGATGATTGGCAGTTCTCTCCTAGAAAGAAAGGAAGAAAACTAGATAGAAGACTGTCAGTCATCAGCAGGTGGGCAGGTAGAGAAGGAATTCATGAATATCCATGACTCTTCTCAGGTGGCCGTGACTCTTTTCCAGGCCGAGTCTGCAATGATTGTGATGTTGGTTCTCGACAACCACTTACTTTTAACTTATAACTGACAGACCGCTGAAATCAACTCACCTGTCTCTACTTTATTCTGCCGTTAGTATGGGCAGCATAAAGTTGATGACAGGTTCCCTTTAAAATCTTTTTAAATACACAGATAGGAATACCAAAGTCATTTACAGAAGTCTCGCACAACTTTGGCTGAGACATTTTCCTACACCGAACACATACATTTTAATGCTGCACACGTCAGCATTACAAAGTTTTTTTAACTAATCGAATTTGGAGCTATGATCCAAAGCTCGATTCAATCAACCCTATTAATGACCTATCCTCAAGATAGGACATCAATATCTGATCAGTGGGGATCCGACACCCTGCATGCCCATTGATCACCTGAGGACTCTTCCTAGGCTAATGACATCATGTTCATAAGTCACATGGCCTAGCCTAGGTGCAGCTGAGTCCCATTCAAGTGAATGGTGCTCAGCTGCAATACCAAGCACAGCCCCTATTCACTGGACGACACTGTGCTTGGTAAGCTTCAAGGACACCATAGCGCTTACCAGAGAAACGCTGCCTCATCAAACAGTAGCACAGAATCCATGGACAATCCCCATCTTATGCATTTGAATGAGGTTTTCACAACCCGGTTCACATGCAGGGGAAAAAAGGGATTATTTTTTATTTAGTCATTTATGTTTTGTGTCATATGTGGAAATAAGTAGCCAAGGAATAGTCCCATTGAATGATAGTGGCAGTAAACCTCATGGGGATCAACTGCACACCCTGCGATACATGTGAAGTTGGTGGCAAAAATCTAAGATGAAACAGCTTATTTAAAATTAAATTGCAAGTATTTACTAATTTTATATATGAAATAATAACCTCTTAATAACTATTTTTTTTAGGGTGTTTAAAGGAGTTGTCCCATACCTATAATTTCACCCAGACAGCCCCCCTGATGTTAGTATCGGAGCATTTCATGCTCCAATGCCCTCCCTTGCAGGGCAAGGGCTCTTTTATTTACCATAATACACTGTTGGGCAGAGGCTTCCACCCAACAGTGTGTTTGGTGACATCATCGGCTCTGATGGGCCAACTTTAGTGTTGCCCTAGCCGTTTTACAGGCCCGACCATCAGTGCCAGTGACGTCACCAGGCTCACTGCTGGGCAGAAGTCTCCGCCTGTTCAGCGCAGGGCAAAGGAGAGCATCGGATCATGAACTGCTCCGATGCTCAAGTCAGGGGGGCTGTCTAAGTGAAAATGGGGATATGTCCGGGTTCAGCTCTGAACCCGGACAACCCCTTTAATTGATATATACTGATTTGTTCTTTTTCAAACTTGGTTAATAAGCTGTAAATTTTACAATATAAAGGGTGACTTGCTCATAATTTTCACATTTGTCAAATATAGATCTAAAAAGGACAATTGATCCAGAGGATAGCAAAACCCACTATAAAGCAGATGCCAATTGCTCTATGTTAAGGGAAGCCTGTCACCTACTTTGGGCATATTAAACTGTTATCACTGTCCTGTAGGTGACATAAACAGTTAGCAGATCGTACCTTTATTTGTGATTTCTGTACCTTTTATATGATGTTTAATAAATGAAGTTTGAAGATATATGCAAATGAGCTGCAAGTGCCCAGGGGTGTTCCTCTCTGAATGCAAGTGCCTATGTTCTCCTGAGAATGCCCTTTTCGCTCCTCCCATGTTTCAATGTAAGCCAGCCCAGTGTGCTCAATTCCGGGCCTGGGCATGCGCTGTAAACTGCCCACTGTGGGCAGCTGCATCAGTAAACTAACTGTGCATGCCCCGGCTCGGCACTGATGCAAGCTGCTGAGGGATTTCAGAGAGCAAAGTCCATGATGTAAAGGATCCTTTCAAACTCCAAATATCAGAATAAATCCCTTGATCAATGTCTCACAAAGAAGAGAAGTGTAAGGATCTGAGTGATTTTGACAAGGGTTAAATTGTTAGGGCTAGATGACTAGGTCAAGGCATCTACAAAAAAGCATGTCTTGTGTGGTGTTGCCATTATAAAGTGGTTAGTATTAGAGATGAGCAAATTTCTTGAAATTCGTTAATGAATCTATCAAAAAACTTGATTCAAGTCTCAATTGCTTCTACCTGAATCAAAAGTGCTCCAATTGGCACTGCAGTCTAATGATGAGTAGTCACTCCATTCACTTGAATGGAGCGAGTACTTGTAATTACACTATGCCACTGCTCCACAGGAGATGACGTGTAGTGCAAAGACCAGGAAATGATGGGGCGACGCCTCCTCGTCAAACAGCTGATAGGTGGGGGTGCCGGGTGTCAAACCCCCATCGATCAGATATTGATGACCTATCCTGATCTGTGCAATTATAAATGGTAGTAAAATTGGAACTGTTTGTTTTTAATTAACAGTGGTGCAATTCAATGTCCTCTTCTACGAACAAACTGAAACAAGCTGAAGTGCTTAATTATAAACAGTACCAAAATTTCAACTAGTTTTTAGAAAGAAAAAGACACAATTGCACAGCAAATCCAGCAAAATATATTCTGCTGGAGGTGCTGAGAATATGGCTATAAAACACGTATGATGACTCATTTTTTCTTTTACGTGATTTGAATAGCTGGATATATGTATGTTGATGATATGATATGAGATGGCATCTGGATCCCTCAGCAGAGGCAGTTTAATGCTCTGAGCTACCTTGGGCCCAGGCATTCATATGGATGTAACTTTGACATTTACCACCTACCTAAACGTTGTTGCAGACATATTCATTTATTCATAGCAACAGTATTCCCTAATGGCAGTTAAGGGGACGTGTCCATGCTCTGCCTATCACAGGTCAGGAGGCATTTAAAAGAAGAAACAAAAAAACATCAGTACAATATCTAATACGTCCCCTATCCGGGTAAATTGTTTGGAGAGAGGGCCTGTAGGTGGGGGGCAGGCTGGGGGGAAGGAGGTTTCGCTGGAAGAGCCAGAGGAGTGCCCCCTGGGCTAGCGTGTGTGGTGGTGACAACAGCCGGAATGGATTTGGAAAAACTGTCGCATCAACCGGTATGGTATCGATTCTTCTCAGTTTAATACCGTATACGTCCCCTATCTTGGGACCCTATATTTCATGGATTTTTCGACCAGGGAAAACGGAAAAAGAGCTTGCTCTGGCCAGGGGAGTGTCTTTCCAACTGCAGCTAAGGGGACGTGTCCATGCTCTGCCTATCACAGGTCAGGAGGCAATTAAATGAAGAACAAAAAAAAACATCAGTACAATATCTAATACGTCCCCTATCCGGGTAAATTGTTTGGAGAGAGGGCCTGTAGGTGGGGGGCAGGCTGGGGGGAAGGAGGTTTCGCTGGAAGAGTCAGAGGAGTGCCCCCTGGGCTAGTGTGTGTGGTGATGACAACAGCCGGATGGATTTGTAAAAACTCTAGCATCAACCGGTATGGTATCGATTCTTCTCAATTTAATACCGTATACGTCCCCTATCTTGGGACCCTATATTTCATGGATTTTTCGACCACGGAAAACGGAAAAAGAGCTTGCTCTGGCCAGGGGAGTGTCTTTCCAACTGTAGCTAAGGGGACGTGTCCATACTCTGCCTATCACAGGTCAGGAGGCAATTAAAAGAAGAAAAACAAAAAACATCAGTACAATGTCTAATACGTCCCCTATCCGGGTAAATTGTTTGGAGAGAGGGCCTGTAGGTGGGGGACAGGCTGGGGGGAAGGAGGTTTCTCTGGAAGAGCCAGAGGAGTGCCCCCTGGGCTAGCGTGTGTGGTGGTGACAACAGCCGGAATGGATTTGGAAAAACTGTCGCATCAACCAGTACTGTATCGATTCTTCTCAGTTTAATACCGTATACGTCCCCTATCTTGGGACCCTATATTTCATGGATTTTTCGACCAGGTAAAACGGAAAAAGAGCTTGCTCTGGCCAGGGGAGTGTCTTTCCAACTGCAGCTAAGGGGACGTGTCCATGCTCTGCCTATCACAGGTCAGGAGGCAATTAAAAGAAGAACAAAAAAAACCATCAGTACAATATCTAATACGTCCCCTATCCGGGTAATTGTTTGGAGAGAGGACCTGTAGGTGGGGGCAGGCTGGGGGGAAGCAGGTTTCGCTGGAAGAGCCAGAGGAGTGCCCCCTGGGCTAGCGTGTGTGGTGGTGACAATAGCCGGAATGGATTTGGAAAAACTGTCGCATCAACCGATATGGTATCGATTCTTCTCAGTTTAATACCGTATACGTCCCCTATCTTGGGACCCTATATTTCATGGATTTTTCGACCACGGAAAACGGAAAAAGAGCTTGCTCTGGCCAGGGGAGTGTCTTTCCAACTGCAGCTAAGGGGACGTGTCCATGCTCTGCCTATCACAGGTCAGGAGGCAATTAAAAGAAGAACAAAAAAAAACATCAGTACAATATCTAATACGTCCCCTATCCGGGTAAATTGTTTGGAGAGAGGGCCTGTAGGTGGGGGGCAGGCTGGGGGGAAGGAGGTTTCGCTGGAAGAGCCAGAGGAGTGCCCCCTGGGCTAGCGTGTGTGGTGGTGACAACAGCCGGATGTAGTTAGAATGACACAGGACCCCAAATTAAAAATTTAGCATCAACCGGTACAATTGTCAATTATGAGCTCGATCAAGTGTGGCATGACTTTTTAGATGGAGATTGCATGTGGTCACGTACTCCCTGGAACCCCATAGTCACCCCTTCTCTGATGTGCTAGCCCAGAACATTCTCTGCCCCAATTCGCAAGACCTTTTGCAGTCTCCGTGTGCTGACAGTGGGGATTTACCAGTGTTGTCTGAGGAGGTGGTGGACAATGGCGAGACACAGGTGTCAGGGGGTGAGGTAGTTGTATGGGAAGCAAGTTACAGTGGGGACTCTTTGGGGGGACTTTCACATGATGGGACAGATTCAACTTGGGAGGATCAGGCACAGGAACAGATCAATTTTTTTTTTTTGTGTTTATTTAACTTTTATTTAGCACAAATAACCACAGAGATATTTATTCGTTATCTTCGCTGCGCAGTCTGGCATTGGGGTTCGTCACTTTGATGGCGAGCTGTGCCGCTCTCTCCACAATGGTCTTTAGGTTCGTAGATGGAGACGTTGTGGGCGATTTCTTTACAGAAGGACTTGTTGCTCATCAACAGAACCTCAAGCTCCTTGACATTGTGGACCAGGAATTTGCGGAACCCTGTGGGCAGCATGTGTTTGGTCTTCTAGTTGCTACCAAATCCAATGTTGGGCAATATAGATACGCAGGTAATATTATTTTTCACACCTATCCCAAAAAATAAAATTTACGCAGTTTGCGCAATTAAAACTGGAAACTGGAACTGGAGAGAGGGCCTGTAGGTGGACCTCCGTAAAAATTGTTTGAAGAAAGGGCCTGTAGGTAAAAATTGTGGTAAAAGAGTGCCAGTTGGATCTCTAAAAAATGGCGTTTTTTTGGTCAGCGTTAGGCAAAGACGATATGGAGGAGGAGGAGGAGTAGGAGGAGTAGAGAAGAGGAATCGGATACATAAATAATGTTAAATTTTAGCTGCTTTCCCCCGGAGGAGATTTGAATTCCGGTGAAATCCAGGCTTTGTTCATTTTAATAAGCGTCAGCCTGTCAGCGCTGTCAGTTGGCAGGCGTGTACGCTTATCGGTGAATACGCCACCAGCTGCACTGAATACCCGCTCTGACAGCACGCTAGTGGCAGGGCAGGGCAGGCCAGCACCTCCAAGGCGTACAGCGCCAGTTCAGGCCACGTGTCCAGCTTTGAAACCCAGTAGTTGTATGGAGCAGAGTGATCGCTACGGACGTTGGTATGGTCAGCTAGGTACTCCCTTACCATCTTTCTGTACAGCTCCCCCCTACTCTGCCTAGACTGGGGACAGGTGACAGTGTCTTGCTGGGGTGACATAAAACTGGCAAAGGCCTTGGAGAGCGTTCCCCTGCCAGTGCTGGACAAGCTGCCTGCTCGCCTCCTCTCCCCCGCTACTTGGCCCACAGAACCATGCCCTCTGCCGCTAGCGGCGTCAGATGGGAAGAATTGTTTCAGCTTGCGCACCAGGGCCTGTTGATATCTATTCACTCTCATACTCCTTTCCTCTGCAGGGATGAGAGCGGAAAGGTTCTGCTTGTACCGTGGGTCCAGGAGAGTGAACACCCAGTAATCGGTGTTTGAAAAAATTCTTCTAACGCGAGGGTCACGGGATAGGCAGCCTAACATGAAGTCTGCCATGTGCGCCAGAGTCCCAACACGCAAGAATTCCCTCTCCTCACTGGCCTGACTCTCCATTTCCTCCTCCTCCTCCAAGTCCTCCTCTTCAGCCCATACACGCTCAAGAGTTAAGGACTGAGCACTGGTACTGTCTACTGTCTCACCGACATTCTCCTTTTCTTCCTCCTCATCCTCATCCTCCTCCTCCAATACGCACTGAGAAACAGACCGGAGGGTGCTCTGGCTATCAAGCGACGTATCTTCCTCCACCGTCTCTTGTGACAAGCGCAAAGCATCCGACTTAATGCTGAGCAGTGAGTTTTTCAACAGGCAAAGCAGCGGGATGGTGAGGCTGATAATGGCGGCATCGCCGCTGACCATCTGTGTTGACTCCTCAAAGTTGCTCAACACCTGGTTCTATTCTGTGACGTACAGAAAGTGTCACCTGGACAGAATATACAGATTGGAGTGAGTGTGCTGAACTGTGACACACAGAAAGGTTACACGCAGCTGTGTGAAATGGATTTGTATTACTCAGCTAAAACAACAAATACAACTAATTATTTTTATATATTTTTTTTTTTACATTTTTTTTTAGTTTTGTTTTTTTGGAATGTGACGTGCAGTAACTATCATAGAGCTGACTGACACCCTACTGACGGTGGCTATTTAGACTGCGACCTAGACAAATGTCGCACAGAGATTTTTAGGATCAAGCTGTATACGTGACAGGCAGCAAATGACTTGGTTGTATTCAGTGACGTACAGAAAGTGTCACCTGGACAGAATATACGGATTGGAGTGAGTGTGCTGAACTGTGACACACAGAAAGGTTACACGCAGCTGTGTGAGATGGATTTGTATCACTCAGCTAAAACAACAAATACAACTAATTTTTTTTTATATATTTTTTTTTATATATTTTTTTAGTTTTGTTTTTTTTGGAACGTGACGTGCAGAAACTATCGTAGAGCTGACTGACACCCTACTGACGGTGGCTATTTAGACTGCGACCCAGACAAATGTCGAACAGAGATTTTTAGGATCAAGCTGTATACGTGACAGGTAGCAAATGACTTGGTTGTAGTCTGTGACGTACAGAAAGTGTCACCTGGACAGAATATACGGATTGGAGTGAGTGTGCTGAACTGTGACACACAGAAAGGTTACACGCAGCTGTGTGAAATGGATTTGTATCACTGAGCTAAAACAACAAAAAAACTAATTTTTTTTGTATATTTTGTTTTGGATTTTGTTTTTTTTGGAACGTGACGTGCAGAAACTATCGTAGAACTGACTGACACCCTACTGACGGTGGCTATTTAGACTGCGACCCAGACAAATGTCGCACAGAGATTTTTAGATTCAAGCTGTATACGTGACAGGTAGCAAATGACTTGGTTCTATTCTGTGACGTACAGAAAGTGTCACCTGGACAGAAAATAGTGAGTGTACTGAACTGTGACACACAGAATGGTTCCACACTGCTGTGTGCAATGGATTTGTATCACTGAGATATAACATAAAAAAGGGGGTTATATATGGCGATAGCTGCACTACTAGTGCCAGCCAGCCAGCCAAGCCAGGAGACAAAAAAAAATGTCTACTAGCCCTAAGAAGGGCTGTTGGTTTCTTTGTGGGTGATTCCTGCCTAACAGAGAACTAAATGCAGGCCCTAACACTCTCCCTGAAAGGCAGCAGCTCTATCCCTAACGACATCCAGACGGCATCTGAGCCGAGCACCGCGGCCAGTCACTAGTATATTCCAGGGTCACCTGATCAGGCCAGCCAACCCCTGCTATCGACATGTAAGGGCCCCACGTTATGCTGGGTGTACCGTAGAGTCTCCTGGCTTGTGATTGGCTGTGTTTATAGGCGCCAAAAAAGCACGATGCGGAAGTTGCCATTTCCTCGAGCATGGCGAGATACTCGTCCGAGCAGCGAGCACTTACGAGTACCCTAATACTCGAACGAGCACCAAGCTCGGACGAGTATGCACGCTAATCTCTAATAAAGATGTATGTATAAGATTACAGAGAAGTGCAAGGAGTCAAGTAATGTCATAGGGTTTGATCATATTAGCCTTTTTTACTTTCACTATTCTTGTTGTGAAGCATACCAGTATCTGGGGCTAAAAACTGAGAATACAAATACATTTCAATCAAGATTTATTCAAGATCAGTTAAAAAATGGATGTGTCATAGCTGTCACATGTTATGAACAGAACAGGGGGTTGTTGGGACTGTGTTGGGGGTCACATGAAGAGCTGCACTAAAGGGACCTCCAAGCTATAATATATTAAGGCAGAAAATCCTGAAAATGTGAAAATTGGACCATTACAATAAGTATTTGGCATTTACAGGGTTAGTCAGGGGTGGATTGGCTATAGACCCTACACGGAAATTTCCTGGTGGGTCAACGCCCACCTAAACCATCCTTGGCCAAAAGCCAGTTACATAAAGATCTGATGCCCTCAGCATTAATTAACTAAGTGGTATTTTGTGTTGCATTGTGGTATCTGGGTTGACTTTTTTTTCCCAGGGCCACTTTAAGTCCCCAGTCTGCCCCTGGAGGTAGTTCAGCTATTTTCATACAGAAATAAAGTCTCCTCAAATTTTAAGTGACCTGTAAAACAAGTTATTTAAACCAATTAAAGAAGCTAAGCTATATTATACCTCAATACATGTCAATATAATTGTGATGTATCACAACAAAGTAAACACATGATAGCTGAAAGTAGCACCTACAACAAGTTATGATATAAATAAGGAACCCCAATTAAAGGGGTTGTCTCATCTCACTGTTACTAAGGCGAGATGACACACAGTCCCAACCACCTGGAGCTACAGAAACAGAGTAGCAAAGCAATCTATGTTGTTTCCATAACTCAGATACTGCATAGCTTGTTGTGCTATGCCTCTTCCGTAGCTCTCATGCACCGCAATAGGAGCTACTGAAACAGCGAGCTCTGGAGCACTGTACTGTTTCTCTGCCAGGCTGGTGATCGGGACTGTGTCTCATCTCGCCTTAGTAATGGCAAGATAAGACAACCCCCTTTAAATCTTTATGGTCTGGTACATGTGTAGTCAGAATATAGGACTTGAGTATTGTAAAATGACTCAATCTTAATTTGAAATGCTTACTTTAAAAGAGTCATATCACTTTTTGCGAGAACCGTTCACATCTTTCACTAAAAAGTGTCTTTTTAGCATTTGCTCAATACATATGACAGAATTGCTAATGTTTTTTCCCTTCAGGATATTTCTTAATACTTGTAGTATTTTCGTGTGTCTAATTAGGTCAGTAATGGTCCCTGAAGTTAAACCAATTAAAATTATTTATTGTGACACATCATGTAGGAATAATTATTAGCCTTCTTATTTAACCTATGCTTACTATGCAATACTTCTTGGAAAAAATGTGAAAATCACTCCGTACTATTATTTTATTCTTAATGTTATTATGACTATTATGTTTCAAATTTTAAATGAATAAAGCACCAAAAAAGGGGAAAAAATAAATTTTCTGTGGCAAAGGTCTAGTATCATGGTTATCATTAGGGATGAGCTAATCGAACCGTAACGAACCAGATTCATTACGAACTTTGAAAAAGTTCATAACGAATCTGGTTTAAAAAAAAAACGCGACGCAAAACTGTACTTTTTTCACAGAATAGACCAGGATACAAGGGATTATTACTCCTATAATCCCTTGTATCCTGGTTTTCTGTGAAAAACAAGATGTGTGACGTCACCCCACAGCCCCTGAAGTGCCTGAGCGCGCCGACATCTTGTCAGTGCGTCGCCAGACTTCACAGGGAGAGGAGCTCCATATTAGATAGAGAGGGAAAAAAGATAGATAGCCAAACAACTAGATAGATACAGGGAGAGATAGAGAAGGTATAGAAAGGGTTAGTGAGAGAAGCAGGAGAAAGGAAGAGAAAGCTAGATATAGAAGATAAGGTGATAGATAGGGAAAAAGGCAGATAAATCAAGAGATAGGGAGAGATAGGCATCTAAATAAAAAAAATTGTGAGATCTATGCAGTGATAGGGAGATAAAAAAATAAATAGGGAGAGAAAAGTGAGAAGGACAGATAGCATTTCTGTCCCGTGACCGAAAGTACACGCTACACGTTGCTGCTCTGCTGGGTGCCGTCAACCCCGTTTAGCCGCAACAAACAAAGTTAAAAAAAAAGTTTAAAAAAAATTATAAAAAAAGTTAAAAAAAAAAAAGTTAAAAAATAAAAATAAAAAAAGTTATAAAAAAATAAATAAAGTTTAAAAAAGTATAAAAAAAAAATGCATAATTTCATTTTCCCCCAACTAAATAAAAATATGTCCAAGCGTCCTACTTCCAGTACTTCCCAGGCAAGGAGTGCAACAGCAGGCGGTGAGGGTAGGAGAAGTGGCAGCACCAGGCCCTGTGGCAGCCGGGGTAACAGGCGTGGCAGCAGGGTGCAGCTACCCCTGACACCCACTGGTCATGTAAGAACCACACAGCCAGCGGTTCTAGATTGGCTTACCCAGTCCTCCAGTTCCACCGCCCAAAGCTCCCAAACGAGGAGTCAAGCATCCGCTGGATCATCCGACACCACCCTTACATGGGACGGTCAGCGAGAGTCCTCTGCCCTGTCCCCTGTTATTAGAATGCCACTCACCTTTGGGGCACCTTCTGCCAGGGAACTCTTGGCAAACCTTGATCTGCCCTTGGAGTCTCTACCACTTTTTAGTGATGAGGAGGAGGAGGAGGAAGTCCACCAAAGTCAGCGGGTGGAACGTACTGAGACTCCAGAGGAGGTGTTGGCTGTAAGCA
>ONZH01020625.1:0-66344 GCA_900303285.1 Rhinella marina | reverse complement strand
CTAGGCACTAAAGAACTCGCCTCCTCACTGCATGCCATCTAATAGACCTCTTCTTCTCTTGTCTTCTTAAACATTTACTGTGAAAAATACATGGTCTACCTTGTAGTATAGATTATCTGTTATGTGACTTTATGAGTATGTCATATGTCCCATTTGTATAATATTGTTACTGATTCTTACGTGTATTGTAAGGGTATTTTTAAGTACTGACTGGTTCTGTCCCTTTAATTATGTTCCCTTTTATTATTACCATTCCATGTAATGATGTGCCTTGTAATGTAGTACCCATCCCCCATTGTTCAGTTAAGACCGCATTCCTAAATGATCTCAGAGACATGCGTCTACACACTGAAGGAGGGGCTAAAAGTTTAAAATCTGTAATACACATTCATTCAGGAGCCTCCATTGAAGACTTTATCCTAGGTAGGATGTAAGTATTGATTTTCCCTATATGTTGTACACCCTGGGATGTCGATCATGTGTTGTAACATGGTAAACAGCATGACCGACGGAGTCTCCCGCCATATTGCATGTTGCATATTTAGAATAGTTATGTATTTACTTTTTATTATTCAGTATGTGATTTGTTTGTGTTATCATATATTTAATCACACCTAGTAAATATATGTATTCACTTAGCCTGCATAAGCTTACTCATTCTCAAATCTTTTGAATTCACGTTATGTTACATTTTGTATATAATAATGGAAGCTTTACAGTTCTGAGAAGTCTGAAATAGTCTGTCGTGGTATAAACATTCTCTGTTTTAATCTAATTAGCATATGTCTGTCAGAAGCTAGTTTGAGCCATTTCCGCCTGAGATACGTGCATGCAGTACTTTTTTCCTGTCTAAAAAAAACCAGATCTCTGACGGAAATGGCTCAAATAGATGACAACTGGTGCAACAGGATCCGTTTTTTTTACAGGATCTTTGTTGTTGTTGTTGGTTTTTTTCTTGTCTTCTGACGGATCAGAAGAAAGGAAAGCTAAATGGTGATGTGAACTCAGACTAATTTACTTAGAGGCATCTGCTTCTTAATAAATTAGACACATCTCCCGCCAGGGCAGGGAGATCAAGATTGGACTGTTGATAAATGTTCTTCAGAGTGTCTATCTGTATTCTCAAGCTTAGGCTCTTATCTAATACACCTGTTCTAACTTTCTAACATATTCCCACGCACTTACGTTTATGGTTTATAAACACAATTTAGGTTCATTTTCATACTCACATTATAACGAGATTAAATTCCACTTGAAGCTCGACCTGAAACTAATAAGCATTGATTTACAAACTTGAACATGGTTCTCCCCCACAGGACAACCTCCCTTTATAATACAGCTCTTGCCTGGAAAGCTGCAGGCAACCACATATGCTGTATTGCACACCACTCATACAAACTTATGGGCACCAATGTAGCGCATGGGTGTGCTGAGTCCTCCATTGCTCTATGCTGTGACTCTCCATACTGGATAACAAATACGGGAGCCAAAGCAGGCCCTTATTATTTTGACAAGAGGTTGTCCTGATGAACTCCATTAACCTTAAATTATCACATTCGATTGTAATGTACTGTAAAGTTCCCAAAAATATAGTATTTTGAATCTTGCACCTATAACTAGATGTTTATCATATAGTTGTTTCCCATATTTTCACTATTAGGGCTGAGCTCATTACACCGCTCTTGATTGCATGGCCATGTTGGCAGCTTCCAAGCATGCTTATCATGAAGTGGCAACTACCTGTCCCTAAATTACACCTGTACGTTAATGAAGTTGTCCAGCCTCAAAGCTGGATAACTAGCAGTAATGTGCCGTTCTAGCACACGAGAGCGCTGAGGCCAGAGATTGGAAGAAGGGGTCATGGGATCAAGTCACTTACGGACCAGCAGGGACTAGAAGGGGTCAGGTGAGGAGTTTGGGTGTGCTGGAACAGCAGTACTGTGGACAAGTGAGTGAGTGTGTGTGTATATATATATATATATATATATATATATATATATATATATATATATGCTAATGAGCAAAAGGGTCAAAATGTTTTGATCTTTTGACTTTCAGGCTTCATATCTCCATCTATTACAGCATGTTTGCTGTAGACATGCTTGAATCTGATCGAGAGCATTCCCAGAAGGATTCAGGCAGTGTTGAAAGCCAAAAGGTGGATTTACAAAATACTAACAAAATAATAAAAAATAAAATTGACAAGAATCTACATGACTAATCATATGCTAAATAGTTGCAAGTCCAATTTATGTATGAGATAACCAAGATGATTGTCTATAAAATGATGGTAGTCTCACATTCAAAGCTGTAGTGGATGGGGAGATATGGAGACTGAAATTCAAAAGTTCAAAACATTGTTACCCTTTTGCTCATCAATATATATATATATATTTGACACATGTTACGGGGAGAGATTAAATAGGCTTCTAGGCCAGATAACCCATTTAAGGTCCAACTTGACTTTCTTGAGCCCCAGCAGGGATCACAGCTTTTGTAAATGAGCACTGTCATAGTATGTTATATAGTATGTTATAGTAAAAGACTGGCGAGTGTCACTGCAATTACCTCTTTATTGAGAGTGAAGTTTTCCACCACGTTTTCGTTGAGTGGAAGACTTGCAAGGTCATAGCTCACAGTGAACAGATGGTCATCCACTGTCCCTACGTCTGCATCATACACAGACAATTCCAGGATGTTCTGTGGATGCAAGAAAATATTGATAACTTTTATTCTGGACATAAATGTAGTCATATCAAACTTGTATTACAGGGAGGACTTCATAATTATCCTTTTGTACATAGTAATGACTGTTTTTAACTGAATATGAATATATTTTCCACTTATTGACTTTTATGATACTTTATACACGTAAAGTGAAGTGAGGGATCAGCAACTGGGACCTTATTCCATCTTGAGAATGAGTGGTTCATGGCCTTTATCTTGCCTCTTGTTTCACTGCAGTGGTGATCACAAAAACAGAAGCAGAAGGTCTCTAGGACAACCCAAAGTCTTTCCTATCATAACCCTATTAGAAATCCTAAGAAATATTTTATTCACTTATCCCAACACAGCCTGTTTTATTTTAACTAAACATATTTTAACAGTATTATTGTGAATAGCAACATTTTCTTAAACGTGTATTCCCACCTGGGACATTGATGGAATATTTCTAGGATATGCCATCAATGTCAACTAGATGCTGGTCCCAGAGGTAGAACCCACACCTATCTCAGGAACTGGCCCCCCAAAGTGAAAGAGAGCACCCATGGTGTGCTCTTCATTCTCCGATGTTCTGAAAATAGCTAAGCGAGCATAGCGATATTTGGTAGTCCCATAAGGATGAATGGAGAGCGCACCGCACATGCACAGCCGCCTCTCTATTCACAGCTATGGGACTGCCAGAAATAGCCAGGCCAGCGAGTGGCTATTTTCAGAACTCCCATAGTGGTAAATAGAAAGTGACCAGTTGTGGTGCATTCTCCTTCGCTTTGGGGGATCTGTTCTGGAGACAGAAGCCGCCCCAGAGATGAGACTTGCACCAATCAGATATTGATGGCATATCCTTGCGGCATGCCATCAATGTCTGAGATGGGAATACCCCTCAACAATGCCACAAGTGTGGATTGAATATTCTATGCCATCAATCAATATTTTAATCAATTTACATCTTGACCGCTGGGATCCCCACCGATTACAAGAACGTTTTAATGAAGTGGTGGTCACACATGTGCATTACCACTCTGTTCAGTGTCTACGGGACCGATGAACATAGCAAAGTAAAGTGCCTAGCTATCTATATCAGTTAGTCTACCATCAGTGAATCGAGTGGTAGAAAGCATGTGTGACCATCCCTCCATTCAATCAAGGGAAATGGAAGCCTTGTTCTTGTGATCGTCCCAGCAGTGATCCAACCCTTATCATTTATCGTGTGGGTATCTGATAATAAGTTGCTGTGGTGTATATAAATATACACACCCAGTTTACCTTCTCTAGGGAGACAAGTAGATACAGCCCTGCCTCTAGTGCAATATCTATAATATATATCTCACATGCCACTGCAGGTCCTACAAGTGGTCACAACCTCTGCCTACATTTAAAGGCTATGTACACATTTGGGGACAATTCTTTTTTATTATTGCATTGTACTCATTTTGAGCTAAACAAAAATTGTTTAAACTGGTCTTTATTAAAAATATATTTTTCTGTACAGAGCTAACTTTCTCTAGTAGAACCTTTGGGATTTTCTGTATTTTCTGTCAGACCAGGAGCTGATGGACTCCTTACCGCCGCTCTCTGACCTTATAAACACTCATTATAGTTCAGTTCTTATCTTACTGATAAGAATGTGGCTTAAATAAGTAGTTTAGAGATAAGGCACAAAGTGAAAGTGCAATTACCAGTCACCCAGCTAGAAAAACTGTTTGTGACAAAGCAGCTCAATATTTTTTTAAAAAAAGGCCAATTGGAAAAAAATTATTCTTAGCTAAAAAATGAGTAACATGCAATCATAAAAAATTGCCTCCCAAGGTGTACATACTTTTAGGTAGCATCTTAAAATGTTGGGAATTTTCATCGTATGGATTTTACCTCAGTCATATTTCTTACCTTAACCTGGCTGTGGATTCTGAAGTGAAATGTTTCATCCCAGACTGGGTATTCATTATTCCAAATGGTCTTGGTTCTCTTTTTATCCGCCAAGGATGTTGGAAGCCACAAGCATACGTAGCAGTCCGGTTTGGTCACTACATGCAAGTAGAGATCTTTTTAAGCAAGATGAACATGACACATCACAGTACAAACACAATATAAAGGCTACATTAAGGCATGGGTCCTTGTATCGGAATGATGGCATTTTGACTACTTAGAGAACTGCTTACTTTCAGCTAAACTTAGCCCAAAAAATCCAAAATCAAAAAAAGGTTGGGGACAATTTAACGTGGAAGCTTCTGTATCACAAAATATGTCACTATTGAGAATGAACAATTCTAGAAAGGCTGGTTAAAGACTTATAACTTAAAGACTTAAAACTCTTGTCTCCTGCCAATATTACATACAGTACAGTGTAAGGCTACTTTCACACTAGCGTTTAAGTTTTCCGGTATTGAGTTCAGTCATTGGGTCTCAATCCTGGAAAAAAACACAGTCATTGTCAATGGGGACAAAACTGAACTGAACAGAATGGAGTGCTCCAAAATGCATTCCGTTCCATTTAGTTGCGTTCCCAGACGGGAGAGCAAACCGCAACATGGGATGCGGAGCAAGATGGATCCGTCATGACCCCCAATGCAAGTCAATAGGGACAGATCCGTTTTCTCTGCCATGATAGAAAACAGTCCCCCATTGACTTTCAATGGAGTTAATGACGGATCCGTCTTGGCAATGTTAAAGATAATACAACCGGATCTGTTCTGTCACGGACCGATGGGTGTGGACCCTCTGTGCCTCATGCCCTACCTCCTATAAGGGCGTTGTCTAAGTGAATCCCCTCGCTCTTCAAAATACCCCTGATGGTGGGGATAGACTTTTCGAGGGGATCACCAGGTCGCTACCTCCTGAGGAGGGTCGGAACACGAGGCAGCTGGTCCAGGCGGACCAAGAGATACCTGCGAAGGTACCAGCAGAGCAGCAGTGGTCAGCAGGCCGGGTCGTTACCAGGAGTGGTGAAGCAGAACCGAAGGTTGAGGCAAAGACGTAGTAAGACTGGCTATGGGTCAGGGCAGGCGGCACAGGTTCGAAGTCAGACAATCCGGATCAGCAACGAGAGAGACAATGCAGGCAGGCAGGGATCAGGCGAGTAGCGGAGTCGGGTAATACAAGCAGAGGTCAGCACACTGGAACATCAACAGGAGAAGCAGAACCAAAACAAGAGTAAGGACCTTGACTCTGAGGCATCCTTGGAGAGGGCTGAACAACTTAAATAAGTCCAGGGTTGGTCAATGAAGACACGTGACCAACCCACATGACCTAACATAGTCACATGGTCAAGCACATGACCTAACCAGCTCCAGCCCAGAGGGAGTGATGTAATTCAGGGCTGGATGGAAACTCTGGAGCGGATCATGGTGCAGCAGGACTACTCAGCCAGAGCTCAGGACTGCAGCGGAGAACGGAACCGCAAGCTCAAGCTCACCGCTGAACAGGACACCCAGGACGGCAGCGGTAAGCAGGGGTACGGCGGCGCACAGCAGCCGCTGTTACATGTTCATAACAGATGCAGATGGTTGTATTATCAGTAACGGAAGCGTTTTTGCTGAACCCTGCCGGATCCAGCAAAAACGCTAGTGTGAAAGTAGCGTAAGTCTTCAGACCTTTTCACTTTTTTCTTGTTTTGTTATGTTGCGGCCTTGTGCTAAAATAAAAAAATATTCAAGTTTTTCCCTTATCATTCTGCACTAAATACCCAGTAATGAGAAAGTGAAAACAGAATGTTAGAAATCTTCGTTAATTTTTTTAAAAGGAAAAACTAAAATATTGCATTTGCATAAATATTCAGGCTCCTTACTCAGGACTTAGTTGAAGCCCCTTTTTTTGAAGCAATTCCAGCCTCCAGTCTTCTAGAGTATGATGCCACAAGGTTTGCACATCTGTATTTGGTTATTTTCGGCCATTCTTCTCTGCAGATCCTCTCAAGCTCTGTCAGGTTGGATGGACTCCGTCGATGGACGGCCATTTTCAGGTCTCTCCAGAGATATTCAATTGGGTTCAAATCAGGGCTCTGGCTGGGCCACTCAGGGACATTTACAGAGTTGTCCCTAAGCCACATCTGTGTTGTCTTGGCAGTGCTCTTAGGGTCATTGTATTATTGGAAGGTGAACCTTCGGCCCAGTTTGAGGTCCAGAGCACTAAGGATCAGGTTTTCATTAAGAATATATCTGTACTTTGCTCTATTCAGTTTTCCTACAACCCTGACCAGTCTCCCTGACCAAGGCGCAGAAAAACAGCCCAACAGCATGATGCTGCCACCACAATGCTTCACTGTAGGGAAGGTATTGGGCAGATGATGAGTAGTGCCTGGTCTCCTCCAGATATGACACTTAGAACTGAGTCCAAAAAGTTCAATCTTGGTTTCATCAGACCAGAGTCCTTTAGTCCTTTTTTTGCTAACTCCACGTGGGCTTTCATGTTTCTTTTACTGAAGAGAGGCTTCTTTCTGGGCAATCTGCCATAAAGCCTAGATTGGTGAAATTCTGCACTGATAGTCAACCTTCTGGAGATTTCCCAATCTGCACAAAGGATCTTTGGAGCTCAGCCAAAGTGACCATTAGTCTTTTGGTCACCTTTCTTACAAAGGTCCTTATTCCCCGATTACTTAGTATGGTGGGACGACCAGCTCTAGGAAGAGCCCTGGTAGGTCCAAACTTCTTCATTTTAAGAATTATGGAAGCCACTGTGCTCTTGGGAAATTTCAGTGAAGCAGAAACTTTGTCCCCTTTTCCAAATCTGTGCCTCTACACAATCCTGTCTCTAATCTCTACAGGCAGTTCTTTCCTCCTCATGGCTTGGTTTTTGCTTTGATATGCATTGTCAGGTGTGATACCTTATATAAACAGGATTGTATATTTCCAAATCATGTCCAGTCAACTGAATTTACCACAGATGGACTCCAATCATTGTGTAGAAACATCTCAAAGATGATCAAGAGAAATGGGACGCGCCATGTCCACACAAAATTTAAGCTTTTCCTTTTTAATAAATTTGCAAAAGTTTCTAAAATTCTGCTTTAACTTTCTTCTTATGGGGTATTGAGTGCAGAGTGATGGGGAAAATTTGATTTAAAAAATTTTTTTTAGCACAAGGCCGCAACATAAAAAAATGTGAAAAAATTGAAAGGGTCTGAAGACTTTCCAAATGCATTGTATATTACATATGCATTCAACTATAACAGGGAGAACTTACACAAGCATGATTAGGCATCTCAGCATTTTACTACGTACACCTAACGTGTTTGTTCAACTTAGTAATTAATGTCAAAAAGTTAAGAAATAATTTTTAGTAAATAATAGACGATTTGTAATTAGGTCATGTAAATATGAAAGATTTCTAACCTGATATGATGACTGACTGCAGCATTCATCTCTTAACTCCAGCTAAATTAACGATGATCTCTTATAACTCATTCATACACTTATTAAATAAGACATTATAATGGGGGAAAATTCACAAAATGCTTTTCTTTTTACTTAGTCTTTGTTATATAGGATGCTACAGGGTTTGCTAGCAAGTCAGCTCAACTCCAAAATACAAAACCATCTCCTCTAAAAGATCCTTGTAAAATTCATGGCTGTAACTCTTCATTTCAGTTTGACGTTATATTAGTGTACGTATGGTTTTTAAAAGGTTTGATCATTGAAAAAAGTTTGTGTCCAGAGAAGTGTGGAACAACACCTATCTGGTGCCCTCGTCTGCATCCTGTGTACCCCAAAATTATAGTAGCAAGTTAGGCAAAAACTTTACAACTTTACAAAAAGTAAAAACAGGCAACAATAGACAGGCTTTTCCCTACTGCCTGTAAGTTGCAAAGCATGAGTAAGAATGTATGAAAGCAGGCGTGTAGCTATAGGGGGTGCAGAGGTAGCATTCGCTACCGGGCCCAGGAGCCTGAGGGGGCCCAAAGACCCTTGTGCCACATAAGAAGACACCAGTATTATAGAAGGTGCATGCTGGTCAAGTTACATCTCTGGCTGGAGGGAAGAGGTTAGCATTGGTGGGAGGGGGGGGTGCCATTTAAATTTTTGCCTCAGGCAGCAGAAAGGCTATGTACTTCCCTGCCCCTGGCCACAAGGTACTGAGGGAAGGGGGGCCCAAGCTGAACTCTTGCACCAGGGCCCTTTAGCTATGCCCCTGTATGAAAGTAATATTGTAGGCATTGTGTGAATATATTTTTGTGTCACTGTGACCCCCTCCCTTTGACACAATGCATATGCTGCAAAAGACAAATACTGTTACATTTGGTGATAGGGAATATCTTACCAATATCTGCCCCATGGACGTTCTGAGCTTTTATGATCTTCACAGTTAATTCATAGTTTGATGCCTTCTCCTGCAAATGGTAAGGTCAGATTAATGTACTGACTATATAAAAGGTTTGAGAACATCGACAGTACATCTATACGACTCTCAAAAAGCATTTTATAATAGCAAACTTGTTACAAAGTACAACAGGGTATCACGGCTAACTGATGGGAGCCATGATGCCAGTAGTATGGCATATGACCACTAAGGCCAGTTTTTGGCTGCAGCGTTCACATTCTGGCCTCTTGTGAATAAAGACCACAGGGATCACTGGTTGGGGAATTTTTTTTTTTTTTTTTTAGAAACTGGACAACCCCATCAACTCAAGGTCAGCTTAATCTAGTTCATTTGGCACAATCGGTGGACAATCGAACATGTTGGTTTCAATATGTCTGATTCTTTGTTTATCCAGAAACTGGTAATAATTGTGATGACCATAATTGCCTCTTGTTATCTCAAATAGCTCATACAGTAGTGTTCAAAAAAATAGCATTGACTTTGAAAAAGCAAAAAAAAGTATAATTATTCTAACTTTTATTTCCGCAAATGCCTTGGAAATACTACACATTCAATTTGAAATCACAACAATAACAACATTTCTCTAGTATGTGTTAATCCTTTACAAAAAGTAAAGTTTAAGAAATATGAGGCTATTCAAACAAAATAGCGGTGCCTGCATTTTTCTTTAAAAACTCAAAAATTTAATGTATAAACTAAAAAATTGTTTGAGATTTTTCTTTACTTTGAACTAATATTTAGAGGCATAACCACTGTTTCTGAGAACTGCTTGTGTTGCATGGAGTCTACCAACTTCTGCCCCCCTGGACAGATATTCCAGTCCAGGACAATTGGACTACTTTCCACAGCTCTTCTGCATCTTTGGGTTTTGCCTCATAAACCGTATTCTTGATGTCACCCCAAATTCTCTATGGGATTGAGGTCAGGGGATTGGACTGGTCACTCCATTACCTCAATCCTGTTTGTCTGTAACCAAGATGTTGTTTGCTTAATGGTGTCTTTTGGGTCATTGTCGTGTTGAAACACCCATTACAAGGGTTTTTCTTTTTCAGCATATGGCAACCTGATCCCCTCAAGTATTTTAATATATTCATACTGATCCATGATCCCTCATACGCGATAAATAGGCCCATCATCATGGTATGAGAAACATCCCCATATTATAACGTTAGCACCACCTTGTTTTTCTGTCTTTACACTGTACTGTGGCTCGAATGGCATTCGGAGATTGCTTTCATCAGTCCACAAAATGATGTGTCATTTCTCCTTAGGCCATTCAATGTGTTCCCTGGCAAATTTTTACCTATTCAGGACATGTCTTCGTTTCAACAAGATGACTTTGCAGGGAATTCTTGCAGGTAACGTGGCATCACTTAATCGTCTTCTCTTTGTAGAAGTAGTCACTGGTAACTTCAGATCTTCTTTGATCTTTATGGAGGTGACCAGTGGCTGAGCCTTTGCCATTTCGGCTATTCTTCAATCCTTTTGAACAGTATTTCCCTGCTTCCTTCCATGTCTTTCAGGTTTTGGTTGCCACTTTAAGGCATTTGAGATAATTTTAGCTGAGCAGCCTATAATTTGCTGCACTTCTCCAATAAACTTTTCAATGAAAGTATGTTCTTCATCAGAACAATGTCTGGAATGACCCATTTTCCCCAGAATTTCAGAAGGAAATGCACTATAACCAACACGTGCGATATTTCTCCTACCTTAAATAAGGGAAAAAAATAACACGTTATTCCACAGAATGAATGACTTCACCAATTTAACTCCTCACTGCTATTATTTTGAGCAAGCCCCTTACAATTAAAAAATCACTTTTTTTGCTAATTATAAATATCACTTCTACCACTTAGGGCTCATGCACACAACCGTATGTATTTTGCGGTCCGCAAAAACGAATGACACCCGTGTGATATTCATGTTACATCGGGTTTTTTTGCCGATCCATTTTAACAATGACTTTCCTTGTCTGCAAAACGGACAAGAATAGGACTTGCAGACATTTCTGTTTTTTTTTGTGGCCACATTGAAATGAACGGTTGCACATACGGGCCACAAAGTAAAAACGGAACGGACACGGACAAAAAATGCAATCGTGTGCCTTAGTCTTAACAGTGATTTATCAGGTTAATGATGCTGCAGTTCTACTTTTTGAACACTACTGTACTAGTGCAGTTAGTAACATCTGTACTCAATGTTAAATAATTTGTCACAATCAATTAAGTGTAACCACAGTATTATAACATTTTTATGCCTGAGGTGCTATTGTTCTCAAACAGGCATCTAAAACAACGGAAGAGCCATTACTCAGCACTGTGTGAGCTAAAAGGAAAGTCATTTTCTATCTACTAACACAATGAATGTATCTCAATCAGATGAGTGTAATGTATCATCTGCGCATGGGCTTTCCTGTGCTCTGAAAGTAGCTGATAATTTACACAGTCAGTGGACAACGTCTAGGGACATCAAGAGGTTTCTACTGCAAATGTGTTTCTCTTAGTTGAATATTTCATAGGGAAAAATTACACCAATCAGTCATAACATTACAACATAAACCTAATAACATGTAATTTCCCAGTTGTGCTGCTAAAATCACTCAGACCTTTTGAGGCACCTCTGAAGGTGTCCTGTGGTATCTGGCACCACGACTCTACAGATCCTTAGGTTGTGCAGTGTGGCCTCTATTCATCAGTCTTGTTTACCAGCACATCCCAAAGATGCTCAATAAGATTGGAATCTGGAGAATTTGGAGGCCAAGTCAACACCTTGAACTCTTTGTCATGTTCTTCAAACCATTCCCAAACATTTTTTACAGTGTGACAGGCGCATTATTCTGCTGCAATTATGGAATACCGGTGCCAGGAAGGGCTGTACTTGTGCTAGGGCAATGGTTAGTTAGGTGGTACAGAACGTGTCAAAGTAATATCCACATGAACGCAAGACTTTCCAGCAGAACATCGCACAAAGCACCATCGTTTTCCTATGGTGCATCTTGGTGCCATCTCTTCCCCATGTAAGTGATACACATGGCCATACACATGATGCAAAGTAAAATATAGTTTTTTAGACTAGACCACCTTCTTCTACCACTCCATGGTCCAGTTTAGAATAGCATATGTCCACTGTAGGCACTTTCAGCAGTTGACAATGAGCAGTCTGTGACTGTGCAACCCCATACACAGAAAGCATCAGCCTAGGACACAAGTTGTCCTTCTTTGGACCACCAGTTGTCCTTCTTTGGACCACTTTTGACAGGTGGTCCTAGTGATATGTCATCAATGTCTCACATTAGACAACCCCTTTAATGAATAACAGAATACATATTTAGGGCTCATGCACACAAAAGTATTTTCTTTCCGCGTCGGATTTTTTTTGCGGATTGTGTGCGGAACCATTCATTTCAACGGGTCCGCAAAAAAAGCCTGAAGTTACCCTCTGTACATTGCGTTTCCGTATGTCCGTATTTCTATTCCGCAAAAAAATAGAACATGTCCTATTATTGTCCGCATTACGGACAAGGATAAGACTGTTCTATTAGGGGCCAGCTGTTCAGTTCCGCAAAATACGGAATGCACACATACGTCATCCGTATTTTTTGCGGATCTGTTCTTGTGGACCGCAAAATACATACGGTCGTGTGCATGAGCCCTTTGAGAGAACCGATAACATTTTAGAAAACTCAGGTGTTGAAATGCACCCCTCCTCCACATTTCCATTAAACTTACAAAACTTAAAGTTATGTTTCTGTGTTACATGTTTGTTTTTGAGCAACTTCTGCTAAAGCCATCATATTTTTTCTTCAGTCCTTCATTGTTTCAATGGGGAGAACAACAAACACTTTACATATACATTTTTATCTGCAACACCCCTATTTTTATTCCATAAAGCAGTATGACAGTGACCAGAGATACAGGTTTGTGACTCATACAGGGAGTCTGGTCTCGTAAAAAAACTATTCTTAATGTATACTATTATTATATGCAGAAATTAATCTTACAACAGTCCCTTATGTTCTTTTATTGGCCTATGACATGAGAAGTGAGGAATACATTATGGCACGTCTACGCTGCAGATGACACTAAATACACAGATAGAAGTGATAGGTACATATGTAATGTATGTCTAAAATGTGAGCAATGGTTGTAACAAATTATACATCATTACAGTTTACAACAGAAAAAGAATAAAAGTTTACATCACCGAGTCAATATAGACTAAAATACATTGTTGCAGTTATCACACAGGGAAACTTTACAGCTCTGTTCACACCACTACCACAAGCTCTGTTTGGAGCCTCCATTGGAAGTCTCAGGAAATTTGAAGAGAAGAATAGCACCGCATTCAGTAGTATTCTTTTCGTGACAATGACAAAAAACTGTGACGGGACCTGACGGACCGCATTATAGGTCAATGGTCCATCAGGAACCAGTGTAATCTGTCAAAAGATCCAAATGAGCATTGTGGCCTAACACTTAGGCCGGATTCACATCACTATTTCGTTTCCACCATTTCGTTTCTGATCCATCAGAAGAAATCGGTCATTTTGAGCATTCATTATGTTAATATGGATCTGTTTTTGTCAGTTCTGCCAGAGATCTGTTATTTTTGACTGCAGAAAAAGTCCTGCAGGACTTTTTCTCCTGTCAAAAATATCGGATCTCTGGCAGAACTGACAAAAACAGATGCAAAATGAGCATAATGGATGCTCAAAATAACCGATTTCTTCTGATGGATCAGAAACGAAATGGTGGAAACGAAATAGTGATGTGAACCTGGCCTTAGTGTTAGGCCACAATGCTCATTTGGATCTTTTGACAGATTGACAGAAGGGTCGGTGGTGTGAAAGTTTAATGTCACTAGCTTACTTACAAAAATATCTGGTGTGCGCTAAGGTCATGTGTAGGGTCATTGCTGGGTGTGGAAAACATCCTACAAATGCTGTGTCTTAAAGGGTTTGTCTTCTCAAAGAAAACCCCTTTGGGGCGGGAGTCAGTGAAACCGTAGCCAGCCATTTTCCCTGGCTGCTTATTAGCGGCTCTCCTCTCTTAATCAAAGAAGGGGCTTCTGAGCAAGGTGGCATCTCATCTATATCTTTTCTCCTATCTGTTAAAATAATAGTTCTACCCCCTCTTTTTCCCGAATCTAAACAAGACCTTTGGTGAAATCTGTCTTGATGTTGGGTTATAGAAGGCCTGACTCAATCAGGTTTCTGATTACAGGAAATCTGTCACCAGGATAATCGCTATTGAAGTAAAGCCATGGCCTAATAGCACTTAGTACCTGATTTCCAGATGTGCCTTTGTTCCAGCAATAGATGTTTTCTATCTTCTGAAAATCCAGTTTATTTGGTATGCAAATGAGCCAGTAAGGTGCCCAGAAGGGCGTCACTCTTGCAGGAAGGAGCCCAGGCACGCCTCCTGCCACAATGTGTCCACCCACTCCTCCTACATCACATTCAAGCCATAACTCTGCAGCATGAGGGCGGGCTTGGGCACTAGCAGGAGGCATACCTGGGCTCCTTCCTGCAAGAGTGATGCCCCTCTGGGCACCTTACTGGCTCATTTGCATACCAAATAAACTGGATTTTCAGAAGATAGAAAACATCTATTGCTGGAACAAAGGCACATCTGGAAATCAGGTACTAAGTGCTATTAGGTCATGGCTTTACTTCAATAGTGATTATCCTGGTGACAGATTCCCTTTAAAGCAGCCATGGTGAGAGTTCTGTACAGGTGAGTCAAGTTTTTCTACACCAACATGCACCATCCTTTGCACACTACACATTTGGCACGAAATATTCCCCTAGCACCTGCCAAATCCAAACACATCCATCGTACTGTCAGATTGCACAACCTGATTCAGCACTGATCCAGGACACGTTTCCACTGATCAAAGTCAGAGTTGGCATCATGCACATCCCATAGACATCTCAGTCTTGGGTGCATGAGCTTCACTATGGAGACCCAATCCATAAAGTTCTTGAAGGAGAATTCTTGTGCTGATGAACGTATGACTGTGATGAACGTACACTGTCACAAGGTAAGAGGTTGTTACTCCAAGGGGGCTGATATTGCCAAACTGACATGCTGAATATAAGTCACAAACTATGACAGTACCACATTGCAAGCAGCTAAGCCTTTAGGACCATCTATCTGCTAAAGTTTGTCTACTGGCATGATATACAATTTACACACCTTCTATTAGCAATAAGAGTGACTAAAATGAGCAAACCTAATTACAAGGGCTGTAAAATACTTTTGGCCACGTAAATACGTCCACTAACACACTCATATATAGACACCATTAGTAACGGAAACAGGATCATATGACATAAAGCATAACTAAATGGCAAATCATGTAAAAAATAAACAAATAAAACTGTACGTATGTTAGGCCTCATGCACACGTCCGTATTTTTTATTGCATCCGATCCACATTTTTTGCAGATTAGATGTGAACCCATTCATCTCAATCCATATGTCTGTCCTGCAAAAAACAAGTAGAACATGTCCTATTCTTGTCCGTTTTGTGGACAAGGATAGGCATTTTGGCAATGGGGCCTGCGGAAACTGTGCGACGTGGACGGCCGATAGTTGTATTTTGCAGGCTTTAAAGGGGTTCTTCCAACTAGACAACCTCTTCTTAGAAAGAAGCCACCATGACAATCGCCTAGTCTCCAGGGGCGTAACTACCATAGCGGCAGACCATGCGACTGCTATGGGGCCCAGGGCAAGAGGAGGCCCAGTCTTAGTTGGGATTATCTCCTCTTCTACTGAAGGTGAAAACTTGGTCAGGACTCTACCCTCTAAAGGAACAACTTTTAGCAAATGAGGCAGTGGAAAAAATGGCCCAGGGGTCATTGAAAGGGGTTTAGGCAGAAACCTTTCTGTCCTGTGAGGGGGCCTGGTTTGATCCTTGCTATGGGACCTTTACTTCTCTATGTATACCACTGCTAGTCGCCAAGATAAGCGGCTATGATTGGTGAAGTTTATGGTCACATCAGGTTCATTGGAGCAGGGTCTGCTCTTTCTACCTGTTCTCCACTGCAGCTCATATAGTGGGCCCTGAGTATGACACTCCCCTCCATGATATCCTTATGCAATAATATAGTATATGCAAGGAGGTTGTCCAGATTGGACAACCACATAAGACTATGGAGACAGCTCGGTAGGAGTATAGTAATACAGGTTACACAATAACCAGTATACAAACTGCTTATGCACCATGTTGTCTTGCAACATCCTATATGCCTCATATTATTAGCAAGGATAGCACAATATCAGACGTGTCAAATACTATAAATGCAGCATTAACAATGAGCTACTTCATTCTACTGTACTACGGTATTTACACTAATTTCACTTTTTTCTCCATTGTGTACCCCAATATTCACATATTCTTTCCATTTTATATGGTTACCTGTATTATTTAAAATCAGTGTTCATATATTTATTAAGAACTTACATAGCGAAATACTAGATATGAAAGGCAATGGTGACATTTTATGTCCTGTTCAAATATTAAATCACTGAGCCCAGAGTCCAAGAAACTGAAAACAAATGCAAACTTTATACCGAGGGGATATGGTTTCTGAGATTTAAAGGGAATTAATTCTCTAACTCCAGAGGACTCTGGTCACTGGTTCTTTTATTTGGAAATCTGGACACATGGACCCCCTAATAATAGGGTAACACGGTGGGTATGGACCTTCTGGGTCAATTAACGGATTGTTATCCAAGTGGTCTTCACACTTTCACCATGGATCTGGTTTCTGCTGCAGGGGAACCACCAGGCTGATATCTCCTGGAGTAGTCTCTGTTCAGTGACAGCTAAGCCAGGCAGATCAAGAGACACCAATGCCTTGTGCCAAGAGGACAGATTGGGCCACGTGTGTGTCTGCCCTTTAAGAGCAGAGCAATAGCTCTAGTATTAGCTCTATTAGCAATAGCTCTAGTAATAGCTCTAATAGTACACACACTAGCCCTGGGAACAGCAGCCAAAGGATGAACAGTCTGGAAGGAGAGAGCATTCCAGGCAGGGGTGCACCTAGCCTTTCTGCTGCCTGAGCCCCCCCCCCCTCCCCCCCACACACACTTCCCACTTACAGGGGCAGACTGGGAACTTAAGGTGGCCCTGGAAAAAAATACTAAAGGTGGCCCCATTTTGTAGTTGGGTCCAAATTGATGGAAGGCAGAGTGAACAATACCATATTGTGGCACATTATACCACCCCAACAGAGCCCAAAATCACAGTCCATCGCAAAATACTACTGCCAGCAGCACAAAATACATCCTCAAAAACTTCCACTGGCCGGCTGTGAGGAGGGCTCAGGCAGCCCCCTGGCATCAGCCCACCGGGAAATTTCCCTGTGAGGTCTATGGCCAATGCGCCCCTGCCCACTTAACCTAACCCCTTCCCTCTAGCCCATGGCCCTTCGGCTGCTCCCCTCCCCTGATGCTGCCTGAGGCGATTGTCTCACTTGGCCTTATTGGTGGTGCACCCCTAATGCCAAGATAGGAGAAACACTGGCAGGCATGGACCACCGTTATAACAGTTGGCATCTCGCAACTTGCATCTGAGACAGATAATAACATATAGTAAAGCTGAATCTTTCTTTTAAGTTCTTACGTTAGAACGAATTATATATTTTGCTCACCTTGTAGAATGTAGAAGGAGATACTGTATTCATCCTAATGCAGTTCATGTCCCATACACGTCAGGAACCTCAGTAAAGCTCCTCTGTCTTGATGTCTCGTAACTGAATGTTATTTTACACAATTGTACAGTAATCCCTCCCATCGTAATTGTTTCACCTTGTCCCATCTTCCTTGTGTCAGTGATGACACCCAAGCCATTCCAAACCTGTGACACCGCACAGGGAAGGAACACTCGAGCCTGGATTGTGTACATGTAACATGTGTAAGGGTGGAGGCATTGTGTGGGCGTATAAGTGGCCTTCAGCCCAACCTTCATGAGAGATAGCAAAGAAATTTGAAAAAGTAAATCTGTAAAACATTATGGCCCTGATTTATCATACCATCACTCCAGAATTCTGGCATCAAAAAGTCGCAAAATAGGGCTTTTGCGACTTTTTTGCACTCCCGTGCGCAAAATTTTTGCAATTGCGCAAAATTTTGCTACTTTTTGCATGTGTACACCACTCACTCCAGTTTTGTCATATGGGTGGAAAAGTGGGTGTAGTTAGCTATGTTAATGAGTTTCACTCCAGATTTATCATTGCGACTTTTTAAAAAAGTCGCAAAATAGTCGCAATCTCACTCCAGGAGGAGGGTGGAGTAGGAAAAGTGGAGGAGCTTCTCTAGATAGAAGTGTTAGGTTTAAGGACAAGCCACATTTATCAAACAACCTGTGACATTTGATAAATGTGGCACAAAGTACTCCAACACAGACTGAAGCAAAACTGACTTCAAATATTCCCCTAATGATAAATTCCCCCCTATGTATCCAACTGACTTGCCTCAAATTGATCAAAGTGGCACATTACTTGATAAATTTGACATTTCTTTAAACATATTGCCATACTGTTCTTTAGTCTTTCTTCTAGTTTTTTGTACCGTTCCCGTACTAGAGTACCTTTTTTGTGACTTTTTAAAAAGTCACAGTTGATAAATGCAGCATAATTAATTAGCGCAGCTAACCACGCCCACTTTTACACCCACTTCTGGCAAGAGTCACATATAATCACACAAGCGTTGAGTGGCGTAAAAAACTTTGACCCAAAAAAGGGTAGGCTAATATTTTCCGACAGAATTCCTTTGCCGCAAAGTGCTTTGTTGCAAAATCTGAGCCTTTTTCCCCGTGTACGTTATCTCATTCATCATTTTCTACGCCTGTTTTTGGCATAGAAAATGATTAGGCAGCTGGCGTAGATTTAATCGCGTTGAATGGCAGACGGATCATGCGCCATAGTTATGTAGAGGCCGGCGCCTCTACATAACTTTGGCTACTTTCACACTTGCGTTGTTAATTCCGGAATTGAGATCTCAATACCGCAATTAAACGCATCTGTTTTGATTTTGCACATCAGGATGCATCCGTTACGTTAGGATGCGGTTGTGTGAAATCAGAACAGAAAAAAACTGATCCAATGGGTGTCGTATCCATTTTTTTAGTCTCCTAGAATTAACTAAAACCATTGACTTACATTGTTTTCAGTGCTGGATCCATTTATTTCCATTTTTATGACTGGACACAAAACCACAGCTTGTAGAGGTCACAAAATGCAGTGCTGCAGGAACGGAAGACAAAAAAATGGATCTTTTTCCATTAAGAATGCATGGGGACAAAACAGAACCGTTTTTTTTTTCCGGTATTGAGATCCTCTGCTGGAAAACCACAGCGCAAGTGTGAAAGTAGCCAAGCTGCAGCGCACCGTTGCATAAATTGCTGGTCTTAGTAAATGTCCCCCTTGTATTTTTGTATTATGTATAGTTCTCCTCCTCCTCGTCCTTGCCTTGCCTTCCTCATTATCTTCTGATCATTGTTATTATAACTATTAATACACATAAACCATCCCATGCTAAACAACTTCCCTGCCAAATGATTACCAAAAAAGCTGTTTCACAACTAAGCCAACTTTCAGGTTTCACGTCAGCTTAGAAGGTGGTGGTAATAAATACAAATATAATTGTAGCAATTCTGCATTAGCCAATAGTTATTGCACCGAAAACTGCTTGCGTTCAATTCCGTTTTCATTGTTCTGATGCTACAAGGTAGAAAAAAATGATGTCACTTCCTTAACTGTAGTTATCAAAAATTAAAAAGATCTGCCACCCTACATAATCCGTCTCCTAGGGTTTATGGAATAAACTCTCTATGAGGAGGGCAGGCTTCCAGCCAAGCTCGGACTGGCCCACAGGGGTACAGGTAAATGCCCCGGTAGACCCCTGACAGGGGCGGACTGGGAACTTAAAGTGGCCCTGGAAAAAATACAAAAAGTAGCTATGTTTTGAAGTTGGTTTTGATGGAAGGCAGGGCCAGCAATACCATATTCCGGCACATTATACCACCACAGAGCCAAATACTACAGTCCATCACAAAATACTGCCACTAGCAGCACAAAATACAACCCTAAAAATTTCCACTGGCCGGCCGTGAGAAGGGATCAGGCGCCTCCCTGGGCATAGGCCCACCGGGAAATTTCCCTGTAAGGTCTATGGCCAATCTGCCCCTGAGCAAGGTGGGCCCTAGGCACCCCATTCCGACACTGCTTCCAGCCAAGCTCAGGTGTGGTGCAGCAATGATTTCCAGTCCTGGCATTGATGGGGGGAAAAAAAGGCAGAAACAGCTGCATGAAAGCTGGAATAAATGTTCACTTATATTCGCTGTATTTATACCAGGGATGCCCAACCTGCGGCCCTCCAGTTGTTGCAAAACTATAACTCCCAGCATGCCTGGACAGACTACAACTATTAGGGCATGCTGGGAGGTGTAGTTTTGCAACAGCTGGAGGGCTGCAGGTTGAGCATCCCTGATTTATACTAAATGCAGGGGTGTTGTATTCATACTTGGACAAATATGCAGATTTCCCATCCTTCCATTGATGAGGAATTAAAAGGAAGAAAAAGCTGCATGCAAGTTGGAATAAATGTTTATTTAGGCTGCGTTTATCCCAAAAATTGGGCGTTTTGTATTCAGCATTGGTCAAAGATGCAAAAATGAAATGATTTGCATGACATGCCCAGAGAAAACACGGCCAAACAGGCTGGAACAGCCAAAGAAGAGCTCGCTTCACGAGGGACACCCGCTGAGCTCTGAACTTGCAGCTCCACGAGCAGCTATGTCCCAGCAAGCAGATCTTTTACTATAAAGAAGCAATCCAGAAATTTCCAAAAAACTTAATGAATCTTGAACCTTTTCGGCTACACAGATAGATATCTACAAATAATTTTTCTCATCACAAACCTGAACTTACCGTTAGGGCTCATGGACACATCCATATTTTTGGTCCACGTCCGATCTGCATTTTTGCAGATTACACGTAGACCAAATTGTTTCTACGGGGCCGGAAATATCTGCATCCATGCGGCCTTTCCGCAAATGAAAACAATAATGCAGCATGCACGCACCTGGCATCCGTATTTTGTAGATTTGCGGTTGAGGACCGCAAAATACATACGGTCTTGTGCATGAGGCCTTAAAGGGGCTTTTATGGGACTACTCTGTGCCAGGCTGTCACCTCCACTGCAATGGTTTTTCAACATTGATTTTTATTAGGTTATCAGCCAGTACAATAAAATACATAAAGACAGTAAAATAAAAAAATAATAATAACATGAGCAATGGTTTTCACATTTGAAAAAGCAACTCACACATATAGGGTGCAATACACAGGCATGTAATAGGTACTGCATATATCGCAACACAGTTGTTAAAGGAGACTCTCAGGTAGCGGGGTTGCATATTCGCTAGATAACCACATGAGCCAATTATTCAGAACTTTAACTCTTGCCCCCATATCCCGCGCAAAGACCACCTCGTACTTCAGGTAGGTGTTAACCAGATGGATAACCTCCTCTTTGGGAGGGGAGATAGCGAGCTTCCATCTTCTGGCTATCACTTTTCTAGTAGCTGTGAGAATCTGCGCCACCACCCAACGCGAATCCCTTGGGATGTCAGCCAAGCCGACGCCCAAAATACACAGAGCAGGGGTGAGATTAATCTGCAGGTCAGTAACCTTGCTGATAATAAAACTTACATCTCTCCACAGTGAGGACACCGACCTACACTGCCACCACATGTGGGAAGGAGTTCCCAGCGCTCCACAGTTCCTCCAGCACTGTGGCGAGTAGTTAGGTACCATATGTGCAATCCTGTTGGGGGTCAGGTACCATCGTAGCTGCATTTTTCTACTCTGTTCAACATGGTTAATGCATTTGGAACACTTTAAGGACCAATAAAAAGCTTCCCTCCAAGAGTCCATAGTGAACTCCTCACCCAGCTCCCCCTCCCATTGGACCATATACGGGAACTTAACTCTAGAGTTCCTACCAACCAGAGCTGCATACCAACGTGAAATAGATGATCTTACCCTCCCTACCCCTCTGAATAAGCCTGCTAGAGAAGAAGTAACCTCAGGAGCGGAATCCCTTCTTGCCCCTTTCAGAAAGTGTCTTATCTGCAGGTATTGGTAAAATAGTACATTCGGCAGGTGGAACTTAGTGTGCAGGGATTCGAAGTCTTGCAATACACCATTTTCATACAAGCATCCAAAAGTGGTAATACCACAGTCCAACCACTTAGTAAGAGAGAGCGAAGGTATGAACAATTCTACTACAGCCAGCGGAAAGGAATCGAACTCTAGTGAAACCGGGACCTGCAAGCTCAGGAACCTAGACCAAGTGGACAACGCTAATTGCATGGTATACAGAGGCATCTTAGGGTTATAGCTGCCCAGTCTACCTGCCGCCACTAGAGCTTTCAGCGAACCTCGTTTAGCATGATGTCCCTCAATTTGTAGCCAGCGTTGTGGGGAGGTTGGGGCCCACCACTCGGTTATTTGGTCAAGAATATTGGCCAGATAGTAGCTGTATAAGTCAGGTACCCCTAGTCCGCCCAGGCGTAGTGGAGGAAATAAAGCTACTCTGGTTATCCTAGGTTTAGCCCCTTGCCATATGAATCCCATCATATCACTCTGTAGCTGATCAATCATAGATTTGGGGATGCGTAAGGGAATGCAGCGGAACATATACAGTATCTTTGGAAGGATCAACATTTTAACCGAGTGAATTCTGGCTATCCAAGAGAGGTGACACTGGGACAACCTAGCATACTCCTTTTGCAAGTGGGCTCGCAAGAGTTTACAATTGTGAGCCACCAAGTTATCAACTGAAGTTGTGAGTTCTATCCCAAGGCAAGAGATCGAGGTCTGCGCTATATTGAAGTGAAAACGCTGACGTAGAGATTCACTGACATCATCTGGAACATTAATAGCAAGCACATTAGTTTTGGAGACATTAAGTTTATAATAAGACGCTGCAGAATACATAGTTAGGATAGACATGATAGCGTCTAGAGACACCCCAGGATTAGTTACTGAAAGAATAACATCATCCGCGTACAATCCTATCAAGTGCAGGGAGTCTCCCACATTAATTCCCAAGATATCTGGGCACATTCTGAGTTTCTCTGCCAATGGTTCCATAACCAAGGCAAATATCAAGGGTGACAGGGGACACCCTTGCCGTGTACCATTTGTTATTTTGAAGGGTTGCGACAGAAAACCAGAGGCAAGGACCTTAGCCGATGGGCACGAGTAAAGAGCCTTTATCGCTGAAAGAATAGCCCCCGAGAATCCAAACTTCCCGAGGGTAAGATCCAGGAACCCCCAGTGTACCCTATCAAACGCTTTCTCCGCGTCTAAGGAGATAAAAAGAGTGGGGGTCCTGGATCTTTCGGCAAGCTGGATCAGATTAATCATCCGTCTAGTACCGTCTCTACACTGTTTTTGAGGAACAAACCCTACTTGATCCGGGTTGACTAATGACGGGAGGTATGTATTTATTCGGCTAGCTAAAATTTTGGCATAGAGTTTTAAATCTGCATTGAGCAGAGAAATGGGCCTGAAATTTTCTGGGGCATTGGGGGGTTTCCCTGGCTTGGGTAAGGTGACAATTGTGGCCGAAAGCATATCAGGGGGGATGGCACCAGTGGACATGAACCCGTTGAATAAACGAGACAAGTAGGGGGTAAGAGAGGCCTGGAATGTTTTATAGTATTCTACAGGGAAGCCGTCAGGGCCAGGGGCTTTATGAGCAGAGGACAATTTGAGGGCTTGCAGAATTTCCTTGTCAGTGATCGGCCCATTAAGCATCTCCAGTGCTTCCTCATTTAAGACAGGTAGCGCTAATGTGTCAAGGAAAGAAGATATCACTGACTCAGAAGGCTGCGGTGTGCCACTATCCTCCCTCAAGTTGTACAATTTAGAATAATATGCAGCAAAGGCGTCTGCTATTTGCTGGGGGTGTGTATACGTATCGCCGCCATAAGTTAAACTCACTATTCTGGCTTCCGCCTTTTTTCTGTTCACTCTACGGGCCAGCAGGGCACCAGCTTTATCTCCCATATGATAGAATTGGGAGTTGAACCTCCGAGAATTGCATTCATGAGAATACAGTAATAGAGAGCTCAGAGCTTGTCTACATTCTCGAAGCGACTTTAAGGAGGTGGTAGACGGATTGGTTTTATGGAGAGCTTCAGCCTTCCTGAGATTATCCAGTGCCTTCCTCATTTCTTCATCCCTGGCTCTTTTCAGGCGCGCAGCCGCCTGCAGAAATATGCCTCTCATATATGCTTTGTGCGCAAGCCAAACTGAGGTGAAAGGCACCTCTGGGGTATCATTAATGGAAAAGAATTCTGAAAGAGTATCGGTATATTTCCCAACACGGCTAGCACATTTAAGGAGATACGAGTTCAATCTCCACAATGGCGGAGGCAACATGGGGATACCATCATCAATTACTATGCTAACAGGGGCATGATCCGACCACTCTGCGCTCCCAATGTCCGACCTGGTCACCCTGTGGAGCAATTGGCGGGAAACTAAGATATAATCAATCCTAGATTGTGACATATGAGCCATCGAGATGAACGAGTAATCCCTTTCTGAGCCGTGCTGGTATCTCCACACATCGTGATATGGCGACTCATACAAAGTTTGACGCAGATCTGGCCTGTGCGCTCGATGAGCGGATCGGTAGTCCAGGTCTGAATCCACTGGTATGTTGAAATCACCACCAATAATAACCTCTCCCTCAGCTTCTTTCTGAATTTTGGAAAATAGGCGCCTGCAAAATGCCACCTGTCGGACATTGGGAGCATACAGGGAGACGAGAGTATAAGAGTGCTCGCCCACACGCCCTACCAGAATAACATAGCGGCCAGCTGAGTCTGTAATACATTTAGTGAAAGAAAAGTCTACTGTACTTTTAATGCAAATAAACACCCCTCCTTTTCTCTTTTTGATAGCAGGGGAGTGGTAGATAACAGGGAATCTGCGGTTCGCACATCGCTGAGTGTCTACCTCTAACAGATGAGACTCCTGAATGAATGCAATATCACATTTGGATTTGTGCAAATCCTTCCATAGCTGAGATCTGCGGTAGGGGGAGTTTAATCCCCGCACATTCAGTGAGATTACTTTCCTCCACTGCAATGGTACTGAGCTGTAATACCAGAGACAACCACTACAACAGGTCTACGCTTAGAAGGGGACATGACGCTCAATGGGGGCCAAGAGCTCAAAAAGAGACTATATAAGTGAATACTGCTATTTTAGCCGTCTGCCAGTGTACAAAAATGAGACCTGAGAAAAAATTTTATGTATACAGTAAATGGTGCGAGGCACTAATTATTACATACCTGCCACTTTAAAGGCGTTTTCCAGTTTTATGTCCTGTCCTGATCATATGCGGCTCACACAGGTGCACGGCTCATTAAATGTAGAGTTTTGCCTTATAATAGCCCTGCACATGTCACAGCAAGATGTCACCAGGATGGATTTTTTCAGCCTCTGGATGTAAACAAGAATGGTTCTATTCACTGACAGCAATGTAGCTTGCTATTATTCAGTGACTAAGCTTTATTTACATAAAACTGAAAACCATTTTAACATTCTATTTTTTAGATACGGACCCGCAGGTACTCTATGCAACATGGGTATCGAAAAATTGTTGAGGTTGTGCATCATCACGGGAGCTAAGCAAACAACCACTATGCTAGGAAATGACTTCATACCTTTATTAACGTTGTCTATATAGTCAGCAGACGTAACATCTAGCATATTCATTAGCTGATTTATGCATGTATTGTTTTTTTTACAGTGAATTAAAAAATCACTACATGGAAACAGTCAACAAGTAGATCAGCTGTTCCTGCTAAATCTTATCCTTTATTTATCTGCTTAGTAAAGAGGTTTCATGAGATTAGAAAAACATGGAGCTTTCTTCCAGAAATGGCGCAATTCAGGTACATTCTCTTGAAATTAACCGAATTCAACTCGTTAAAGGGGCTTGCCAGGCTCCTGATATTGATGATCTATCTTCAAGATATCCGATTGGTGGGGGTCTGGGTGTGTGGGGGTTTCAGATCCCAACTAATAGGATATTAATGACAGGTGATCAATATCAGGAGCCTGGAAAACTCCCTTAAATGATAAAATGAGGGTACGAACACATGGACAGGTTTCTGCATGCAGATTTGGGATCCAAAACCAGGAGTAAATTTTAAAAAGTAGAGACTCTGTAATTGTCCTTTATGATTTTACTCCTTTTATGATCCACTCCTAATTTTGGCCTCCAAAACTGCCTGCAGAAACCTGACCGTGTGGCCATATCCAAACAGCCTTCTTGTTGACACTTTCCAATTATCTATAGGATATATTATTCACATATTGTTCAAAGTTAGGGCTCATACACACGACCGTATGTATTTTGCGGTCTGCAAAAAACGGATCTGCAAAAAACACGGATGGTGTCCGTGTGCATTCGTATTTTGCAGAACAGAACAGCTGAGCCCTAATAGAACAGTCCTATCCTTGTCCGTAATGCGGACAATAAAAGGACATGCTCTATGGAAACGGAATGCACACGGAGTAACTTCTGTTTTTTTTTTGTGGACCCATTGAAATGAATGGTTCGTATACGGTCAGGCACGGGATTCAGCCAGTTCCCTCCGGTTCTCCAGATCCAGTTGTTAAATATACAGCTGGATCGGAGAACCGGGTTACCGGCTGAATCCCGATCCGGTGCGGCAGCAAGAGATGAGCTCTTCCATTGTGGAAGCGCTCATCTCCCAATGTAGGGAGATGAGTGCTTCCACAATGGAAGCGCTCATCTCCTGCTTTTCCAGCCCGCGCTGCACTAGCCTGACCTCGTACAGCGTCAGGACGTAGTGCGCGCACTCTGACCTGACGTTGCACGCAGTCAGGTGACAGTGCAGCGTGGGCAGAGAAGAGGAGTGCCGGACCCGGAGCGGAGCCGCGACGCAGGAGAGGTAAGACAGTCTTGTTTTGTTTTTTAATCTGATGGGGCAAAGTGGTCTGATCTGAGGTCTGATGGGGGCAAAGTGGTCTGATCTGAGGTCTGATGGAGCACAGTGGTCTGATCTGAGGTCTGATGAGGGCACAGTGGGCTGATCTGAGGTCTGATGGGGGCACAGTGGGCTGATCTGAGGTCTGATGGGGGCACAGTGGGCTGATCTGAGGTCTGATGGGGGCACAGTGGGCTGATCTGAGGTCTGATGGGGGCACAGTGGGCTGATCTGAGGTCTGATGGGCGCACAATGGGCTGATCTGAGGTCTGATGAGGGCACAATGGCTGATCTGAGGTCTGATGGGGGCACAGTGGGCTGATCTGAGGTCTGATGGGGGCACAGTGGGCTGATCTGAGGTCTGATGGGGCACAGTGGGCTGATCTGAGGTCTGATGGGGGCACAGTGGGCTGATCTGAGGTCTGATGGGGGCACAGTGGGATGATCTGAGGTCTGATGGGGGCACAGTGGGCTGATCTGAGGTCTGATGGGGGCACAGTGGGCTGATCTGAGGTCTGATGGGGGCACAGTGGGCTGATCTGAGGTCTAATGGGGGCACAGTGTATTGTATTTGTTCCCGTTTTGTTTTTTTTACTTTAAAATAAGATATGTGCAGTGTGCATAGGGATTTGTTCATAGTTTTTTTTATAGTCCAATGGTCTGAGGGACAATGAACTGGGGGGCATTGCTGGCATATCATGGGGGTATTACTGGCACATTAAGAGGAACACTATGGGGGCATTTATACTGGCACATCAAAGGGGACACTGTGGGGGCATCTTAAACTGACACACTGTGCACACTATGGTGTTGGAGGGGGGAAGAACACTATGGGGGCATATTATATAGGCACATTATGAAGAGACATTTATACTGGCACATTCTGGAGGACACTATGGGGGAATCTTGTACTGGCACATTATGGAGGTACTGTCGGGAAGAGGAGAGGAGCACTATGTGGGCATTTACTAGGGGCATTATATAGGGGTATTTTATACTTGCACACATTATAGGGGCACTAAGGGGGGATTATTTTGCACTGGCACACATTATAAGGGACATTCTTTGTACTGGTGCTCATTTTAAGTATTGAATGTGGCAGGATGATGGAAAAGTAGGAACCTAAGATGTCTTTTCGTCAAACTGCACAGACGAGAGATGGGTGAAAAATCATCATGGTGCCTGGTCTGAAAGGAGAAGATGAGAAAAGAGAACGTCTGCATCAGAGAAGTCACTGGATGTAAGAGGTATGTGAAGATGTATGCTGGATAGCACTGAATATAATGTGTATGCAAATATGTCTAGTGCTAGGTACAAATGTGTATAAAATGTATATGGAGCAGGTAAATCTACTGTAAGTGTAGCCTAGGTGAAATTTATATACTGTATGGTGTATATCTCATATGTGATTATGTGAGTGTACTGTTTATATAGTCTGTTTATGTATGAGTACCTCCCAACCATCCCAAATCTGGCATAACTACTGTGTGGGGGGCACAATGGAGACTAGGCAGGGTTGGAACATGTACAGATAGACATTGGGTGGAGTTAGAGGTCTGGGCAAGGGCTTTACAAAAACTCGCAGCGCTGGTAGTTTAGCTCCTTAGGCTTTTTAAAAGTTTTCTGGTATGTGTATATATGGTGTATTTATGTATGTGTACCATATATAAGGAGCATGTATATGTAAACACGTGTCGTGATGCCGCGAGTCCGCCGTTTAGTAGGGAACCTGTTTTTAAAAATTTGAATCCCACCCCTGTATACGGTCCTAAAAAAAAAAAACGCAACGGGCACGGAAAGAAAATACGTTCGTGTGCATGAGCCCTTAAACATACTGAACTAAAAGTGAAAATTCAAAATGATAATTAAAATATGGCACATGTGCTAGACTTTGCATTTGCTGATTATTGAGTCAATGTTAGGCTAGTTTCACACTACCGGCAGGCTGTTCCAGCAGGTGAACAGCCTGCCGGATCTGTGCTACCGCTAGTCCACTGTGCCACCGGAAGTCCGCTCCGGCCCCATTCATGGCACGGCAAACATGCAGCATTGTAGTTTATGTTCAGCCGCCTCTTGGCATGTTTGCCGTGCTGCGGCTGGACCTCTGGCCCGCCCCCATTATAGAGAATGGGGCTGGAGCAGATTTCCAGAGGCATGGTGGAGTAGTGGTAGCACAGATCCAGCATGCTGTTCACCCGCCGGAACAGCCTGTCACTAGTGTGAATGTAGCCCTATTCAAAAGGGGAACTTCATTTTAAGAAATTCCCTGATATATTCTACAACAGACTATCTCAAAAAGATGCTTCACCCCTAGAAGCGTTCTATACCATATCTGTGTGCAGGTGACAACCACAATCATACATTTTGTAGGATGACTATTCCATGTTAGCACTTGTCTTAGCGGAAGACTAATCCGGTATCAGTGAATTCTGTCACTTTTGGCCATCTGGGTGGAGACTGGTGAAAAATAAATATCTTAAAATATTGGTCTTTTGTGCTTCACACTCCACAACCTGCAGTATACACGTCCATGACATCATCATGTTACTTTAGGTGGAGAGGACATTTTTTCACTAGGAGTGCCCTTGAATTCCTCTATGAAAGAAACACAATGTAAACAATTTTGTTTTTTTGGGGCAGGTGTTCCCCACACTGTTCCTGTCACACCCCAGTATTTGTGTACAAGACTGCAGAGGTGACTTAGAGGTGTACAGCACACTGCCGCCAATTACTGGCCTCAGCAGTATACAGCATGAGGCCTGACTCCTTAGGGTGTCTTCATACGTGGCACAATGCATTGGCCGAACAATTCTCATCACAAATAGTTCCCCATGTATTCTTATGGAGTTTAAGGTTAATTACTCTAAAAATCGGGGTGGATGTGTTCTGCTGCGGAAAACGTATATTTGTCACAGATTGCGCTGCAAATCTGCGACTTTTGCCTGCTCACGCTGGGTCTAAAAAAAGGGTGTGTGGTATGGGCGAGGAAGGTCTGGCAGGCCAGTCTCGTTTATCATTTTCTATGCCTGTTTTAGGCGTTGAAAATGGTCTAAATTTAAGCCAGCAAGGAAGCTGTCTTACACTTAGACCGGTGGTGGATGCTCCAAAGTTATCCACCACCAACGCAAGATCTAAAACACCGCTATTAATAAATGACCCCTATTTTGTGAAGCTTAATTTCTCAACAGGAATTCAAAAACCAATATCCTAACAAACCTAAAAAAAAATACGCACATGCAGAATCCAGGTTTTTCCATCAGGAGTGAAGGGGCCCTGATTTATTTTATGACATTTAGTGGCTTCTGGGAAGTTTTTAATTAACTCCAAAATCCCCTTTAACTGGTGCACAGGATTCACAATTCTGGTTTGGGGCATTGTAAGGTAGGTGCTGTCAAAGTCTACTAAGGGGTTGCCTGAGTTTTTAGCTATTTTTTTTAAACCCCTAATATATAAAAATCCAATTTTGTAACTTAAAGGGGTATTCCCATCTTTGACGTTTATTACATATCGCTAGGATATGCCATCAATTTCAGGTAGGTATAGGTTCCACCCTTGGGACCCACTCCTATCTCCAGAACAGGGTCCTCAAAGTGAAGGAGAGAGTGTTGCGCATGAGTGCTATGGGAGTTTCAAAAATAGGCGAAAGAGGGCGCTTGATTATTTTCGGAAGTCCCATAGTAGTAAATGGAGAGCACAGCCACCTCTTTATTCACCTCTTTGGGACTGCCGGAAATAGCCAAAGCCTGCGCTTGACTATTTTCGGAATTCCCATGGTGAAGGAGGGTGGACGCGCTGGCGTGTTGTGCTCTCCCTCACTTCGGGGGCGGGGGGGGGGGCGTCCTGGAAATAGAAGCAGGGCACAGAGATGGAACCCATACCTATCTGACATTGGTGGCATATCCTAGTGATACACCATCAATGTCCGAGATGGTTATACCCAATTATTAATTCCTCACAGCTGAGTCCACATGCAAAATCCCACACCCCTACATAATGTAGTGATGTGTTGTCCAAAGTAAACCCATAAAACGTCATGATTGAATGACTTAATCATGGACACCATGAACCAACTCATATATATTGTCCTTGTAACCAGCCCCTCCATACTGAAGAGAGGCCAACTGTGGTAGCAGTGTTCTGACAACCTCCAGACAGGAATGGATTAAGGTTGGTGGAGGCTCCTGTGCATAAAACTTGGTTCACCAATCAACACCTCTCCCCCAACCACACCAGGACCTGGACCCCACATTAACTCTTATCCAAAGCACGTATGGGAGAGGTGGCCATGCTGAACCAGCTACTGTCTTTTAAGCAGACCATACACAATCGGCAGCATTCTAGATGGACATGATCACCAAAGAGCCATTAGGAAGGGTTCAAGGAGGTCCCAGGGAGGAGGAAGGGTTCAAGGAGGTCCCATGTCCCTCCCTATAGTACAGCCCTGCCCCCAGAAAAAAAGGTACATATTTAAATTTGTGGACGACTTTAGCAGCTACAAAGTTATCACTTTTATAGACTTTAGGTCTCTGTAGCCCTTTAATACAATGAACTAAGCCTTTCAAGTGGATTCTAGGAAACCAGTCTGACAGTGTTATTAGGGAGTGTTATACATAGGGAGTGTCCAGGAGGGAGAAGGAAATAATCTCCAGGTCTTAACTTTTCTTTCAGATTTTTTAAAATTCTTTAAAGGGCATCTGTCAGCAGATTTGTACCTATGACACTGGCTGACCTGTTATATGTGCACTTGGCAGCTGAAGACATCTGTATTGGTCCAATGTTCATATGTGCCTGCATTGCTGAGAAAAATGATGTTTTAATATATATATAGATGCTCATTTGCATATATTATATATGCATTTTTCTCAGCAATGTGGACACATATGAACATGGGACCAACACAGATGTCTTCAGCTGCCAAGTGCACATGTAACAGGTCAGCCAGTGTCATAGGTACAAATCCGGTGATGAATTCCCTTGCACCTGATGGAGCCCAGTGGCCACGCTACCACATAGGCTGTCAGACAATGCTGGAAATGTAGCTTTCTAACACCTAGAGGCTCAGCTCTCTCTTTAACTGCGGCACCCTCTGCACTTTGATTGACAAAGTCAGGCAGTGTAAACATCATCATGCCTGGCCCTGTTCCTGAACACAGGGACAGAGGATGGTGTAGGGTGTTAGGCAGAAGCATGGAGGCAGCAGCAAGGTGAGTAGTGAGGCATCCATGCCCACAGGGAAGAGCAGGGCAGTGGCAGCCATGGGCAGCTGTCCTAATAGTGGGTATGTGCACCCCTCTTACTCTTGCAGTTGACAAATCCTGACGGGGGCAGCAGGCTCAAAATGGGTTAAAAATTTAAAAGCACTGTTACTCACCTTACCAATCCCCTGCCACCCAGGTCCTCACTGGTCTCTGCCTCCTGATCCTGACTCACAGGACGTTTTTCCAGCTAATCATTGACTCATACTGGTCACCCCTGATGGGGCCTTCCCAGGCATTTCCTCTGGGACAGCATAGGACCAAGAAGATGAGCAGGGGCAGCTGTGGAACAGGAGTGTCGGGGATAAGGTGAGTATTGGTTCTTTTTTTTTTCTTTTTTTTAACCCAGTATGAGCCTCCAGCCCCCATTCTTTTCCCACAGAAACCCCCATTAATATTGAGCAAAACTCTAGTTTCTAGTGAAAAGTGCTACCATATTCAGCCATAACTTATGATTTTTCGTAGTAATATCAGCAGTGCCCCTCACGATAGTGCTACAAAGCAACTTTTTGTTGCATTTCCTGCAACAGTCGGGAGGTTGGCCATGACCTTGTTTCCCATAGGCAAACACTGAGGTTGCTTCACTGTCAAGCCAAAAGGTGCTGAGGAGCTTTGAAAGGGTTTTCCTACAGTTCTCCAGGCGAGGTGATAAATATGTGGCCATAGGAGACCCCATAGATCATTAGAACAGGGATACTGTTAGGATTGAACCGTGAGGAGGAGTTTAAATGGATCTGTGGTCAAGCATGCATGCTGTCTTACCCTTACCCTGACAGTGCTTTCAGTCACTCAGTCCCATAGACTTTAAATACAGAGCCAGCATCATAATCGGCGAGAGGAGACTTATAGGTCATACATACTCCTCTTCCTAGAATTCCAGAGGAGCATGTATGACCTATAAGTCTCCTCACAAAGATTAACGTGCTCTCTCTTACAGTACCCCCAAATCCTGACTTAGGCCTCTCACCCAATTAAGCCGGTATTCTCTGCACTGCACTGATGAGGGACAATCACCCTGAAACAGCTGTCTGCAGATGACATGCTGGCTTATTTAACGTCTAATAATATCCCATATAAAGGCCTATGTAAAGGGTCGAACATTGACTTATAGGATAGCTGCCTTACATCTGGTGGCATCAGAGGCAGAGATTGTTAGGAGCTCATTTGCATCCCTTTCTTCCCTTGCATGATACACACAAACAAGATTGTCAGTATGAACCAGTCATAGGGTGTTGATAGACGTCTTGTAACACTTCATTGCGTAATGCTGATTAAAATTCAGATCCACCCAGATGGGTGATTTCCAGTTTTACATTACAAAAACCCATTCACTGCATACTGAAGAGTAATGCAGCTTTCTTAATTAGTTTGTAATTGGTTTCCTTTTCATTTTTTAAGATCCCATGTTTTAAAGGGAACCTGTCATAATGCTTCCCCAACTGTCCGCACTACCTCACAGCTCTACTCATCATGTCTCTAATTATATCTTTTGCCTATTTCACCACAAAAAAGTTTGACAAAAAACAACTTTATTCACTCTGCGTGGTGTATGGAAATGGCCTCCTTTAGGTCAAGGGGGCAGCGGTCTTGATGCTCCAAATCAAGCTAGCCATGCCCCCTTCCTGCCTCTTTCCATCTGACTGACGTCAGACGTGATGCACATGAGACCCTGCATATGCACCATTCACAACAGAATGGGGCCAGGGATTTGGTCAAGATTAATAGTGTCCTCAATGCTAAGAAAAAAAGTCAGATCCATCAACAGTACCGTCAGGACGGCATCTGATTGGCTCCAAAATTTCCAAATTACCCCATACAGCCAATGTCATTAAGAACCATCTTCCACTTAAAGAAGAGCAAGGAGTCCTAGAAGTGGTGATATGGCCTCCACAGAGCCCTCATCTCAACACCATCCAGTCTGTCTGGGATTACATGAAGAGACAGAAGGATTTGAGCAAGCCTACATCTACAGAAGATCTGTGGTTAGTTTCCAAGATGTTTGGAGCAACCTTCCTGCAGAAGTCCTTCAAAAGCTATGTGCAAGTATACTTAGAAGAACTAATGCTGTTATGAAGGCAAAGGGTGGTCACACCAAATATTGATTTGATTTAGATTTCTCTTTTCTTAAAGGCTATGTACACCTTAAGGGGCAATTTTTTATGATTGCATTTTACTCATTTTGGGCTAAAAATCATTTTTTCAATTGGTCTTTATTAAAATTATTGAGCATTTCTGTCACAAAGGGTTAACTGTTTTTCTAGCTGTGCGACTGGTAATTTCACTTCCACTTTGTGCCGGTCATCTTATAACCATTATCTGTAAATTACTAAAAGGTCATAAACACTTACAGTGCCTTGCGAAAGTATTCGGCCCCCTGGAACTTTTCAACCTTTTGCCACATTTCAGGCTTCAAACAAAAAGATATAACATTTAAAAATTTTGGTGAAGAATCAACAAGAAGTGGGTCACAATTGTGAAGTGGAACGAAATTTATTGGATCATTTAAACTTTTTTTGTAATAATAAAACTGAAAAGTGGGACGTGCAAAATTATTCGCCCCCTTGCATTAATACTTTGTTGCTCCACCTTTTGCTGCGATTACAGCTGCGGTCTCTTGGGGTATGTCTCTATCAGTTCTGCACATCTAGAGACTGAAATTCTTGCCCATTCTTCCTTGCAAAACAGCTCGAGCTCTTTGAGGTTGGATGGAGAGCGTTTGTGAACAGCAGTTTTCAGCTCTTTCCACATATTCTCAATTGGATTCAGGTCTGGACTTTGACTTGGCCATTCTAAGACCTGGATACGGTTATTTTTGAACCATTCCATTGTAGATTTTGCTTTATGTTTGGGATCATTGTCTTGTTGGAAGATAAATCTCCGTCCTAGTCTCAGGTCTTTTGCAGACTCCAACAGGTTTTCATCCAGAATGGTCCTGTATTTGGCTCCATCCATCTTCCCATCAATTTTAACCATCTTCCCTGTCCCTGCTGATGAAAAGCAGGCCCAAACCATGATGCTGCCACCACCATGTTTGACAGTGGGGATGGTGTGTTCAGAGTGATGAGCTGTGTTGCTTTTACGCCTAACATATAGTTTTGCATTGTTTCCAAAAAGTTGGATTTTGGTTTCATCTGACCAGAGCACCTTCTTCCACATGTTTGGTGTCTCCCAGGTGGCTTGTGGCAAACTGTAAACGAGACTTTTTATGGATATCTTTGAGAAATGGCTTTCTTCTTGCCACTCTTCCATAAAGGCCAGATTTGTGAAGTGTTGGACTGATTGTTGTCCTATGGACAGACTCTCCCACCTCAGCTGTAGATCTCTGCAGTTCATCCAGAGTGATCATGGGCCTCTTGGCTGCATCTCTGATCAGTCTTCTCCTTGTTTGAGATGAAAGTTTAGAGGGACGGCTGGGTCTTGGTAGATTTGCAGTGGTCTGATACTCCTTCCATTTCAATATGATCGCTTGCACAGTGCTCCTTGGGATGTTTAAAGCTTGGGAAATCTTTTGGTATCCAAATCCGGCTTTAAACTTCTCCACAACAGTATCACGGACCTGCCTGGTGTGTTCCTTGGTCTTCATGATGCAGAACCCTGAGACTATCACAGAGCAGGTGCATTTATACGGAGACTTGATTACACACAGGTGGATTCTATTTATCTTCATCAGTCATTTAGGACAACATTGGATCATTCAGAGATCCTCAATGAACTTATGGAGTGAGTTTTCTGAACTGAAAGTAAATGGGCCGAATAATTTTTGCACGCCCAACTTTCCAGTTTTATTATTACAAAAAAAGTTTAAATGATCCAATAAATTTCGTTCCACTTCACAATTGTGACCCACTTGTTGTTGATTCTTCACCAAAAATGTAAAATGTTCTTTTTGTTTGAAGCCTGAAATGTGGCAAAAGGTTGAAAAGTTCCAGGGGGCCGAATACTTTCACAAGGCACTGTATGTAAACCACATTCATATCAGAAAGATAAGAATTGAGCTATAATGAGTATTTATAAGATCAGAGATAAGGAGCTCGCCAGCTCCCTGCCTGACGGAGAAGAGAGAAAATTCAGAACCAACTACTAGTTAAACTCAAAGCTGTGCAGGGAAAACTATTTTTTAATAACAAACAATTGAAAAAAATATTTTTAGTACAATGCAACAATAAAAAAATTGCCACCAAAGGTGTACATAGCCTTTAATTCACTTTATATTTTTTACTTGATAAAAAAAATTAACACTTCTATTTTTGAAAGCATTCGTACTTTTGCAGCATTTTTTCCACAAGTCTCATTTTAATATCATTGTGAAGGTTTAGCCATATATTGTGAATTGCATTTACCGTTGTAGTGCACCGTTTTCCATGAATTGCTATTTTTTCCACACCTGCCTAAAACACAGTACTGTATATTAAAAAACAGTTTTTCAAAATTTTCAATTTAATAGTACAAAGTGTGGCTAAAATATATATAGATAATCCCTGACAAGTAGATCAGAGAGGAGGATGAGGCAGCTCTTTAGCTCAGTGTTGTGAAGTAACTTGTTCTGCTGTGTGATTAGGACAAGTTTTGTGTGTACTAATAGGGCGGCGGCCATTTTGTTTCCCTGATCATTGCTCCCCGGACAAAACAAGCTATTATAACCAATGAAAGATATCTGGGAATATATTTACTATAAAGTAATACTTAAAGTAGAACTCCCGCAAAAATTTTTATTCTCTGACCTGTTAGAAAGGTGCATGATATAATCTGTAGTGAATGTCATTTCCTGATCAGTGACTGTTTCTGTGAGTAAAAACCTCTCTTCTTATTGTAGCTGGGTCATGTGACCAACTCCCTGACCTCCAACTGACCCAGGACAGAAAGCCAGTAACTGCTCTATGCATTCCTATGGGAGCCTCACTTTCAGTCTCATAGGAATATAGAGAATTAGACTTCCTGTCCACACATAAGTCTATGTGTGAGTTGGTGGGTCTAATTGCTGGTCACATGACACAGATAAGAAACTTCAGGATGATATAAGTCAAAAATGCAGACACTGGTAAGAAAATGACATTCACTACAGATTATATCATGTACATTTCTAGCAGGACATGGAATAAAATTTTTGTCGGGAGTTCTTCTTTAAGTATTTTCATAATTCCCAGAGAACCCCTTTAATGAGAAACAGGCCCATCAACTCAACTTACTGATTATTTCCAAGAAGAAGCAGGAAATATTTTTGTTCTACTTGCACACTGTAAACAAAAAGTAGACAATAAAATTAAAATGCGATGAAACATGAATATATATTATAACAATTGTAGAGCTACATAGATAGTATTATGCAAACGTGGAGAGTTCATTTAATTGGATTTATTCTATGGTTATTTCAAGATTGTTATCTCAGAAGCCTGTCTGACTTGTGTCTCTCTCATACACACATATGTTACACAATTAAATATATTTATGGTTTCACTGTGTCACAAATACTGAAAGTAAGACAGAACACGATCTGCCAGTATTTCATTACAGCTAAAAAGTACCGTAATTAAAACAAAATCTCTGAATTTACAGTAGAATGAAACAAGTTTTACAAGCTTTTGTTTTCACTGAAGGGGACCTGTCACCTCGCCTGACACATTGGATTCAGCATGAAATAATTCTTGAGTATTTTTTTTTTTACCTAAAAGGTTTTTTTTGTTTAGACCATCATTTTTGGCTTTTTTTTTTGTTTGTTTCTGCTGATCCACACCATTGAGCCCTGTTGAGAATAGAGGTTTTCTACACTTAGAAAGCTAAAACATATTACAGCAACTTCAAATCACGGTTTATTTTTCTGCAGCAAAAGTCTGCCTCACCCCACTGAAAGGAACATACAGTCAAGCACACAAACATACCAAACAGACAAATCACGAGGAGTCATAGAAGGAAATGTAACACAGACATCAGTGACGTTCAAACATACACTTTATTTTGTCTTCTGCTTCATTTAGAATTTTAGATTTCAGGAAGAAAGAATGAATACAATAGATCGATATTTGATATGTTGCATTTAATATTCACAAATTTGATAAAAATAAATATATACAGATTGAGTTATCATGATTTCTATGATCCATTTCCAATATCTGCTCCATGTATTTGTACATTTGAAACACACCTTCTGTTAAAGTTAAAAAAAACATGCATATAATGTTAAGGTACAGCATAATACTGGCACAACTTACATTTTCAAATATGCTAAAATCACGCAAAGGCGTACAAATGGTAAGACTCAGACTATTTTCTATAGTTTTTCTACTGCTCAAAGAGATCGGGCACTCCTTATAGATTTTACCAGGCATCTGTCAGCAGATTTGTACCTATGACACTGGCTGACCTGTTACATGTGCACTTGGCAGCTGAAGACATCTGTGTTGGTCCCATGTTCATATGTGTCCGCATTGCTGAGAAAAATTATGTTTTATTATATGCAAATGAGCCTCTAGGGGAGCAACAGGGGTGTTGTCATTACACCTAGAGGCTCTACTCTTTCTGCAACTGCCGTACCCTCTCCACTTTGATTGGCAGGACCAGGCAGTGAAACATCATCACATCTGAGCCTGTCAATCAAAACACAGAGGGTGTGGCAGTTACAGAGAGAGCAGAGTCTCTAGGTGTAATGGTAACGCCCCTGTTGCTCCAAGAGGTTAATTTGCATATAGTAAAACATCATTTTTCTCAGCAGTGCGGGCACGTATGAACATGGGACCAACACAGATGTCTTCAGCTGCCAAGTGCACATATAACAGGTCAGCCAGTGTCATAGGCACAAATATGGGGACAGATACGCAATACGTGAAAATTCTACCACTTGAGGGAGTGCTTTACTGTACTATATTTCACAAAGTAGTATAATGATGGATTCAGATGCTGCAGGAAACGGGGTGCCGTTTCATTGTCAGTAATGGTAATGACTAGAGATGAGCGAACAGAAACAAGCACTGTACCGCTCGGCTCCCCTGCGCTCGCATGGATGCAGGCAGCCGCTTCCGTCCTCCTGAGGAGGACGGAAGCGGCTGCCTGTGCCCATGCGAGCGCAGGGGAGCTAAGCGGTACAGTGCTCGTTTTGAGCACGTTCGCTCATCTCTAGTAATGACTTGACATCCACAATGGAGAAAATTAGTATTGCAAGTAAAAGCATTAAGCACAGTAGCAAACCCATCATCTTAATCATCAATGGTGCAACACTTTACAGGTACGATACAATATAGAAATGTTCTTACAAGGCGGTATTTCTTATTTCCCTGTAAAATATCTTTAAAAACTATGGACACTTTGAGGGCATTTATTAACTATTGCATCCTATTGCGCTAAAAATCATTTTTTCAATTTGTCTTCAAAATTTTTGAACAGTTTTTCCTCTACAGCTTTCACTTTCAGAGCATCTTCTCAGTGAATCCTTCAGAGAACAGCACTGACAGCTCAATCTGCAGCCCTCATCTCTGAACTTCTGACAGCTCATAAACACTCAGACTGTTAGGAAAGTACAGATAAGGACTACAGATTGAGCCATAGGAGCAGCTCTCTGGTGGGAGGGAAGCAGTCTGCAGATGCTCTGAAAGTGAAAGCTGTAGAGGAAAAACTGTTGAAAATTTTAAGACAAATTGAAATATGATTTTTAGCCCAAAATGAGTAAAATGTTTTCCCCGAGGATGTCCATAGCATTCAAAGTATCTCCTATTTATAAAGTTATATGGGCCCACCTACAGGGCAGTAGCGATCAATCCTACATCTCAAGCTCTAGCTGAGCCCTCCCTGTCAATGGGGTTGTTGTCCTATCATAGACAACTAGCTTTAATGGAGAGATGACCATAGGTCCAGCTCTAGACATTCTCAGCAAACACTTGAATTGGCGCCTTAATCTCTGCAGCGACTGCTACATGCAGCAATTCATATGTAATACATGGATGACTGTAGTCCTCAAGAGCTGCTTATTAGAATGGGGGTGACCTGGGCAGAGGGCCACTCTATGGCATCCAAAGGTGCTTCCTCTTCATTACACTGCACGTCGTCTCCCCTGTAGAGGCGGCACAGTGCAATTACAAGGACTCTCTCTATTCAAGTGCCCGGAGCACTGCCTCCTCTTCAAACAGCTGATCGGCAGGGGTGCTGGGTCCTGGACCCCCACCGATCTGAAATTGATGACCTATTCTGAGGACGACATCAATATAAAACCCCTGCACAATCCCTTTAAAGAAGAACTCCCGCAAAAAATGTTATTCTCTGACCTGTTAGAAAGGTGCATGATATAATCTGTAGTGATTGTCATTTTCTTATCAGTGACTGTTTCTGTGAGTAAAAACTTCTCTTCTTATTGTAGCTGGGTCATGTGACAAACTCCCTGACCTCCAACTGACCCAGGACAGAAAGCCAGTAACTGCTCTATTCATTCCTATGGGAGCCTCACTTTCAGTCTCATAGGAATACATAGAGAATTAGACTTCCTGTCCACACATAAGTCTATGTGTGAGTTGGTGGGTCTAATTGCTGGTCACATGACACAGATAAGAAACTTCAGGATGATATAAGTCAAAAATTCATACACTGGTAAGAAAATGACATTCACTACAGATTATATCATGTACATTTCTAGCAGGACATGGAATAAAATTTTTGTCGGGAGTTCTTCTTTAAGGTCTATATGCCCTAATAGACCATATGGACAGTGCACTGCAACGGCTTGAGCAAGTGGATTGAAGGGCATTTTGGTGACTCTGGACCGAAACAACCCCCCATTCTTTTTCCATGTGCCCTTATCCACCTCACAAGCAATACAGCAGGGAGATAACATTATACGAGATCACCATCCACAAAACACACCATAGTGTTCCTCCACATAATTATAGGAAAAAGCTTCCTTAATCATTCATAAAACTTACTTTAGTAGACACCTATCATCCCATTATAAATAACTTGTAAACAATTCTATGAACCAAACAGCACCATCGCAAGAACGGAAATATGCTCGTTGACGCTAAAAAAACCCCCAAAAACAATATAAACGCTAAAAACTAAAATATCGAGCAACGTGTGCAGAAACGTATAAAAACGTTGTTCCATGGCATAACAGTACTGTATAATTCTGATACACATATACACTGTGCATTGTATTCTGTACACAATATATAAAGTGTACTTCCAATGACTATGTAAGCCATGTCTCCGGCCACAAGGGTAATACTGAGAGTGGAAGATGCAGCCTTGGCACATACAACGTCAGAGGACTTTGCAAAGAAATTTTAAAGAGGTCCTGTCACCAGTCCTGACATGTCTGTTTTAGTAGCTACTTGCATTCCCCGTGTAATAAAAATTCTGAAGCATTTATTCTTATGACTATATTGTGCCATTCCTCTACTATTCCTACTAGAACTTATGAATTAATTGCCAGCAGCTTGCAGTAAAGACACAGATGGGCGTTACCATTTGGAGGTGTGTCCCTGTACAGTCTGACACCAGCAGCATGCCTGCTACTGGTAACACCCAGCAGTACCTTTACCGCAGACTGCTGTAATTTAATTATAAACTTCTAGCAGGAATAATACCGGAATGGCACATCATAGAGTCATAAGAACAGATGCTACAAAATTGTTATTACACGGGGAATGAGAGTATTTACTAAAACCAACATATTAAAAGAGATGAAGATGCTTCTGGTGCCATATAATTGTCTGGGTAACCCACTCACCTATTTGTCAGAAGTCTCCCGATATCACTTTCGTATTTCTAGCAGGAGACACAGGTCACGCATGCTGCTGTGCTGTTGAATATGTCAGTGTTAAAGAGGGGCAGGAGAGAGCACAAAAAAAACGTGACTTTAGTGCAGCTTTTATTATCAGAAGGAATAGTAGGAATATGAACTTTTATTCTGCCAGATTCTGCTCCTGTATGTGCACTGAAGGTAGAGCTTCATTGTGACGTGCTACCCTGCACAACCCCTCCCCTCTGCACTGAGTGACAGCTGTAGCACCCAACCAGGAGACCACTGCAGCTGTCACTCAGAGCAGAGGGGAGGGGCTGTGAGGGAGCTCAGTGCAGAGAACACTGCACAGTAAAGTTCAGAAAAAGCAGAATCTGTCAGAATAAAACCTCATATTCTCACTACTCCTGATAATAATAGCTCCACAAAAGTTATGTTTTTCCAGTTCTCCCCAGCCCCTACCTAGTGCTGTCAGCAATTTAGCATAATCATAATTGCTGACAGACTCCCTTTAAAGAGATTCAATGTTCCTATACACGTTTATCATAAATGCTTTGGTACAACTTGATCAGTTCGTGGGGACACAAGACGTTACTACACATGAAATATCTGCATTCATTTCAGCAATAAATCACTTCATAATTTACTGTAAGATCACTGGTGATTTTTTTTATAGTCCGCAGGAGCACTGGTCCATAGTGCAGCAGACCATGATTTTACTCAGAGTGTTTTTTTTACCATATTTTCATAATAAATCAATAAAATAACCAGTTGTGTTACTATAACATAATAAAACTAATAATAAAGGAAATAAAGCAAAAACAGCTTCTATTTTATCCACTAGAGAATGGGTAAACACCGCACTGCACAAAGTCTAGTTTAGTTAAACTATGCAGACGTAGTCAAATCTTTAAGACATGTAAGTATATATATATAAATGATTATCTGTAACTTGTGACTGGAAGATATAAACTCTCAGGATCATTTGTTCTTCTGAGCCTCAAAATCTTTCAAAAAATTATAGCATAAGTCAATGGATAAAGTCACTGACATGCTTGGGGCTACTTTCTGCTCCGGCAGAGGATCTCTATACTGGAATTAAACGGATCCATTTGTTTTCATTTCGCACATCAGGATGCCTCCGTTCCGTTAAGATGCAGCTGTGTGAAATCAAAACGCAAAAAAAAAAAAATAATAATAACGGATCCGTCACTAAATACATTGAAAGTCGATGGGTGTCAGATCCAGTTTTATAGACTCCATAAAAAATGGATCATCATCACCATTGACTTACATTGTTTTCAGTGCCGGATCCGTTTTTTATGACTGACCAAAAAACCGCAGCTTGCAGCGGTTTTGTGTCTGGTCACAAAACGGATGCATCCTGAACGGATCTCTTTCCATTCACAATGCAAGAGGACTAAACGGAAACGTTTTTTTTTTTTTTTTTACCGGTATTGAAATCGTCTGCCGGGTCACAACGCAATTGTGAAAGTAGCCTTAGGGCTAGTTCACATTCACACACTTTTTTTTGTGAATTTATAGCATTTTACATAGTGTTTTTTCCAAGCTATTTTTTATTGTTACATACATAACTTTTTTATGGCGTTATTTCTTTATATTCATGACATGTTAGCTATGATACACCTGGTCGTCACTTATCTCCAGGGAATTAAGCTATTCCGGGGAAGCTGGGCTACAGGCAAAGAGTCTGTAACTTTGCCCAGAATAACCCTTAGATTATACTTGGTCCCTATGAACCAGGGTCTTATCAACCTTTGCAAATGCTGATGCCTAGTATTGAAGAATGAGGTGCAATGTCAATAGCTCAGTTTTAATATACTTTAAGGTAGTGGATGGCAGATCATCCAAGAATAAGGCATTTTATGTCTGCCTTAGCTTTCACTAGGCAATTTCCATCACTCGCATATCATAGGCAGTAGGCCACATTGCTGAGAGATGTAACTGAAGGCTTCTTATGCGGTCAAAACATGTTAATGTGCTTGTGTACATAGCCTGGTGTTCTCGTGTGGTCCATTAGATGAGTAAGAGTTAAACTACATCTCGTGTCATCCTGGTTTCAGGGTTTAAGACTTGTGCAAGGCGCAGGCTCTGGATGACTCAAAGACTTGATGGTAAGACGGTGATCATCTTTTACGTGAGCCAAGAATACTAAATGTCTTCTGATTTGTACAGTCAGTTATGGTGATGGAATTCCTCCTTACGTGCTACAACTTCTGGATCATCACCTGGAATTTACCTATAAAAAGAGAAACCAGTTCATGGCAGGTTCACAAAAATATCATTTGCTCTAGTAAACTTAACGGTGACTAATGCAGAGGACATCTCTGTGGGTGGATTTTATGGAGAAGACATCAGAGAAGTAAGGGCCCCACAGGACAGAAGGGTTTCTGCCTAAACCATTTTCAATGACCCTTGGGCCATTTTTCCACAGGGTAGAGTCCTGATCAAGTTTTCACCTCCAGTAGAAGTGGGGATGATCCCAACAAAGACTGGGCCCCTTCTTGCCCTGGACCCCATAGCAGTTAGATGGTCTGCCGCTATGGTAGTTACGCCCCTGGCCATGTGCACTGCAGGATAATGTATGTACCATATTACTGAGACATTTAGATGAAGATTAGATGCAGATATCACCCTACACATTGCAAAGGCCAATATTCATGTGAATATCTGATGATTTTCACTGAAGAATCAGCGTGCTATAGATCTGAAAATCCGCAGCAACCTCAGTACACAGGCCACAAGTAACAAGGACTACATGTAACAGCATGTATAAGGACAGTGGTCCAGCACCATCAGAGTTCAAATCCAATATCTCGTATCACGTATTTAAAATTAAAGGGGTTGTACGGGTTTAGAGCTGAACCCGGACATACCCTTAATTTCACCCAGGCAGCCCGCCTGATGTTAGCATCGGAGCATCTCACGCTCCGATGCCCTCCCTTGGGCTCCCAAGGGCTCTTTTGTTTACATAATACACACTGCCGGGTGGAGGCTTCCGCCCAGCAGTGTGTTCGGTGACGTCACCGGCTCTGATGGGCCGGCTTTAGCGCTAAACTAGTAGTTTTACTAGCTAGGGCAGCGCTAAAGCCCGCCCATCAGTGCCGGTGACGTCAACGGGCTCACTGCTGGGCGGAAGCCTCCGCCTGGCAGAGCCCGGTTCGTCACTCCCTTTAAATCAGCACATGATAACCTATGTGTCCATATTGCTCTTACTCATGCTCATTGCTCTTACTGCTATTCGGCCCGGCCATTTGAAAAGATAAAAAAGATATGCAAATTTGCTTTCCCTCCACAAGGAAAAGAAAGCTAAATCTCTAATGCCACCAGATGTAAAGGCCGGTTTAGTGAAGGAGACCACGCATTTACATGCAGCGATCTCCTTCACAGTATGAGGACAAGCGATGGCTATAGAGATCCCTCGTCCCCATACAGAATCAGTGTTTCTGGCCAGCAGATCGCGGTATAGACAGCACAATCTGCTGCCCAGAAATTATAATTGGTGTGCCTGCATTAACGACAGGATCACCCAATAAATGAGTCTAACTCGTTCATCGGCGGCACATTTAGACAGGCAGATTGTCAGGACTGAGTGTTCGCGGCAGTGTAAATCCACCTTATGATAAGCTAACTTGCAGATCTTTTTCCCAGAAATCCTGAGAAGTGTTGCCTGGCCAACAATATTCTTCACACCTATAAGGCGTCAAGATGAGCATGTTCACCCAACATTTACCCAATGTGTAAGGGCCCTTATACAGTAAGTGCACCAATTTTAATTAATTATCTACTTGTTGAATAAATGTACAAAAGTTCTCGGGCCTTCATCAGAACCACGCATTAGACAAGACTTCTGTCTCAAAAAGTAGAGTCCTGTGGCCTTTCTTCACCTGCATTGCACAGATTTGTTCTAAGACTAGTGTGAAGCAAATATTTAGCAACTGGCAATGTATGTGAAAGTTAATTATAAAGTATTACAGTTTTCACAAGTGCTGACATCTAGTGGCCAAACCATCTGCACTGCAGCATGGTCAGAGAGTAAAGTATATTTTTAAAGGGGTTATGCAGTAAAAGATATTTAGGACTTATCCTCAGGATAGGTCATCAGTATCAGATCTGCGAGGGTGCGACACCTGGGACCCCCATCGATCAGCTTTTAATGGATGCCTCGAGCGGTGCGGCTTCCTCCTAGGCCAGTTACATCACTGTACACCGGTCACATGGCCTAGTTGCAGCTCAGCCCTATTCAAGTCAATGAGGCTGAGCTGCAATACCAAGCACTACCACTATACGATGTTTAGCTCTGTCCTTGGAAGGCTGCCGGGAGCCTACATCACTCACCATAGAGCACAGCAGCTCCCTAAAACAGCTGATCGGCAGGGTTGCTGGGACTTGGACCTCCACTGATGTATAACGATGACTTATCCTGAGGATAAGGGTACATTCACACGACCGTATAATTTTATCCGCGTCCGATCCGCATCCGTTCCGCATTTTGCGGAATAGATGCGGATCCATTCATTCCTATGGGTGAATAAAATGTGCGGACAACATTCAGTATGTTGTCCGCATCCGTATTTCCGCATTTCTGGTCCGCAAGAATATGAAGCTTGTCCTACTATTGTCCGCACAGATCGGTCCGCAGCCCCATTCAAGTCTATGGATCCGCAATTTGCGGATGACATACGGAATGGTTTCCGTATGTTATCCGTTTTTTGCGGATCCGTATAATTGAAGGCCTTGACAACTATGAATTATTCTTTTTTTTCTCTCTCTTTTTTTTTTTTAAACCTTCCGTTTTTTGCGGACCGTAAAAAACGGAAGACATGCGGAACACATTCGGAAGCCATTCTTCCGCAAAATGCGGACACACGGTTCAGTTATTTGCGGACCGCAAAACGGAAAGGACTCAACACGGTCGTGTGAATGTACCCTAAGTCATCATTATCTTTTCCAAGATAGCCCCTTTAAGGCTGGGTCTACACTGAGATCTTGACCACAAACCCAATGCACGACCAAAGATCTCTGAAAAAGGTTGCAGAAGAAACACGCAAGTTGCCGTGACCATATAATGTCAAAATAAAAAAAAGAGCAAAGTAGGATTTTTTACGATTATGGGGTGCGAGTTGTGCTGAGACCTAATTCAGTTCAATGGCTGCACTGCTACACAGAGATATTTGGTTGTGCAAGGGTGTCACGACCTAGATCGCTGTGTAGACCCAGCTCAGTATCTGTTCTGTGAGCTCTACAGCTAAAAACAAAGCCTATAGTGGGAAGTAAAGGAAAGGATGTCACAGTAGTACAGTGCTGGAAGACTTCCAGAGAAGGGAGACTCCCCCTGCTTCTGAGTGAAATGCATCTAACTGTGCAGCTGAAGCAGGGATTGATATGGCTGAAAAAAAACATTAGGGAAGCCCAAACATAACTTTTCCTTCACAGTTATGATTGTACAGCTATTAAGCAAACTTTCTTGAAAGCTCAGATTGGTGGGATGGTCCCATTGAGACCTACTTTCAGCAGGTAAAGAAAACATAATGCAAGGTACTAATAAAACATAAACCATAAGCTTTGAAAATATGCATCAAGAAGGGTCATATACTCACATGCAGGCATTACTGAGACTTCTGCTGTTACAATACTTCTTATTCCCAAATTAGATAATCCTCCTCGAATTAACCCACATGTGAATGCCAAATACTAAAAGGAAAAAACAAAATAAGACAGTGGCTGAATTCTTTTCAGTGAACATTTTGATGAGAAGAATCTATACGCAGGGTCACTGACATGGACTGGAATGAGTATGCAGCTGCTGGCATCAGCTAGTAAATACAAGTGGTCCATTCCCTGCCCAGGCGCATACCATTTTCATAATCTGTGCACAATCTTGTATTAACCAGGTAACTTACTCTTACTGACTGTCTGTATCTAAAATCATATTTCAAGACTTATTTCATTGAAAACCATCTGTTTGGTGTGAACGATCAGCTAAAACTCCAAAGGAGTATAAACTGTAAGGACAAGATTATCTGGGAAATAAGTGGTGATGCCAGCCTGCTAAACCACTAGACTTAAAGGGGTTGTCTCATCTGAGACAATGGGGGCATATCACTGGGACCCTCACCTATATACAGAATGGAGCGGGCCAAAGTGGTGGCTGGAGGACTCCGGTCCGGCCACCACCATGCACTCTCCTTACAGAAGTGAATGGAACTGCACCTCACACGACCGGCTAGCGCTCCCATTCGATTTCATGAACGTGGCGGAAATAGCTGAGCCAGTGCACGGATATTTTCGGCAGCCACATAGAAATGAAAGGAGGGCAGCTGCGCATGCGCAGTGCACCCTCCGCCATTTTTGGGGCTCCTTTTTAATACAAGTGCGGGTCCCAGCGGTGGCACTTGCACCTATCAGACAATGGGGGCATATCCTATCGATATATACCCCCACTGTCTTAGATGATACAGCCCCTTTAAGGTCCCCTTAGATGGGACAATTTAGCAGGCGATTGTCGGGAAGGAAGCAGCTCTCTTCATTTACTGCTATGGGATTTACGGAAACAGTTGAGTGTGCTTGATCGTCCACCTATCCACTCATACTATGACTGGAGGCAGGAGCACCTCACTGGGCAATCAGGGGTAAAAAATTAAATTGACATACTAAGGTGCATAGCCTAAAATGTTTTTAGATTGATCAATGTCTTAAACACTCTCACGGCAACAGATTGAGATGACATAAAGTAGGACAGGAATATGTGAGTCCTCCAAGCAGAAGGCTAACCCTCTTTCAGTTTTTGGAATAAATATTGCACTTACTACATGGCAAATACAAGATAGATATAGCCAATTATATAAAAAATATATAAGCAGATGAGTGAATCAGGCACTGCCATTCTGCTTCCCTCAGGAGAGCATACAAACACACAAATCCTACCTTTCACTGTATCCTTTGTTCCTCTCATGTTACTAAATCTGTAATGAAGGGTGCCACATTTATATTCAATGCAAATATGTTACAGGATCTGGAGAGAATATTACCTTGGGGGCATGTTCCATGTACTGCTTCCCGGCAGACATTTGAGTGATAAGTCGGAATTTGTTGTCCTGGAGCACATAAATTCCCTTTGCAAATAGGAAAAAAAAATCAATTCATTAATGTAAAAAAAGAGCAGTCCAGACAGGCAGAGGACGGTACAAATGCTGCAAATGTGAGAGTCCTGGGGGCGTGCACAAATAAATGCATCTCATACATGTACAGTTCTACTGGGGATCAGGAGAGTAACTATGAAAATCACTGCAACCAACTGCAAACTCATTCCGGCTGCATTAAAGGGAATCTGTTGCCCTGATTTTGGACTATTATCTACAGGAATACATGAGTAGTTCTGCAGATATGGAGTCCAGATCACTATTTTTTGTTTTCCTACTGCCCCCGTTCCCCCCTGTCTTCGCTCAGAGTTGTCAGGACTGCTGTGCATGCGCACAAGTCCTCTCCATTATGTTAGAACAGCACAGCAGTCCTGACTGTGTATTTCAGTGCAGATTTGATTGCTGACAGCGGAGGAATGAGGGGCAGTAGGAAAATAAAAAAAAAATAGCGATCTAGACTCCATATCTGCAGTATTACTAATGTATGACTATAAATAATAGTGAAAGGTGAGAGATTCCCTTTAACATAGCGTGACATTACGCATTACTGTCTGTCATGTCTGTATGCCCCACACTTCTGCACTGCGTATACAAAGACACAGGATTGTGGAGGCTCAGTACAGATTTCTGCCAGTTTTCAAGGGATGCTGTCCTATCAGAACCCCCATGGGTACAGTGGTTTCCTTGTCATTCAGTTCATCGAGAGTCGAGCTGACAAAATGAAAATGAAATCAGCGTGCGGTCATGTACTACATATTTGCATCCAGATCGCCCTAAATCTGTGATGGCTAACCTCCAGCACTCCAGCTGTGGTAAAACTACAACTCCCAATATGTACACTTGCTTGGCTGTTCTCAGAACTCCACAGAAATGCATAGAGCATGCTGGGAGTCGTAGTGTCACCACAGCTGGAGTGCCGAAGGATAGCCCATCAGTAGCCCTCTTTGCATTGGCTGAATGAATGGGAGCGCACTGCGCATGCACGGCCACCGCTCCCGTTCATTTCTATGGAGCCGATGAAGATAGCCGAGCCAGCGCTCGGCTATTTGCGGCGGCCCCATAGAAGTGAATGGAGAGCGGGCCGCACTTGCGCGGTGCGTACTTCTTCGCTTTGGGGGCCCCGTTCTCGATATAGGTGCGGGTCCCAGCAGCGGGACCCGCACCTATAGGACAATGGGGGCATATCCTAGCGATATGCCCCCATTGTCCAAGATGAGAATACCCCTTGAAGGTCTCAAGTGACGGTCTACAATGTCATCCAAATGCCCCTAAAGAAGGGGTACCTAAAGGGGTTTTATGGGGACTTTGGTACAAATGGTCTGTCCAATATTAGATCGGTGGGGGCCGGACCCCTGTACTTCCACCAATGACATAAATGGGTCTGAGGAGCCACTACAAAATATATGGAGCTAAAACTATGAAGCCCCTTTAATCCGCTGATCGTATAGGGTGCTGGGAGTTGGACTCCAGCAATTTGATATTGATAGCTTACATTTACATGGGCCATTGCACAGGGTAATAATTGGGAATAAACGACAGCTGCTATATGGAGACTAATGATCTTTGCGACCATTTTTCACCCCCATACAGATTTACTGTTTGTCGACAGCTCATCCCGATTTATACAGGGCGATGTAAGTATATTTTGGGGCCACATAAACAATGGGCAGGACATTTTCACTGGGTCAATTATCAAGAATCAGGTTCACGTGAACATTCGTTCTCAATAATTTGACAATAATCCGTCCACATCAGTGTGGCCCTAAATCCTGGAAAACCAGTTATACTGTCAATTCACATAAAGTCATAATGTCAGTTCCTATGTGCACATCCGACTGACTCCTGGATCACTGCTATTGTTTTCTATGCACTGACCAGTGCTAAGAAAACATCTCAGCCTGGAAACTAGTCTATAGACGACTTGTGTATTTACCATCGGCCGTTCCCTGCACAATACATGAGCGCTCATGCACACCGCAAACAGACCTATGGAAAAGTAAACTGCGCGGTGGCAGCGCAAGCCGTGGGAGCTTCACCTGGTGATTGGTCCGCAGGTTGTCGATTTGTTTCTTAAAGACTGTCGTCCAGAAATCTTTGCAGACAAACTTCATAATATCTAATTCATCTTTGAACCTGGCTGTATCCTTGGTAAATCTAAGGACGGGAGAAAACAAGTTGACATTACCAAGATGTTGAAAGTGGTTCCACTGAAATTTACATTACGGACTCATTGACAGCACCATCAGCGGAGACCCTTCGTTCTAGGCACTGGAAAGTGTTCAGCTAGTGGAGAACCCCTTTAAGAAGGGCATACAAACGCAAGAGCTACCGGTCTAAAGTTTTACAGTTATTACTGTCTATCTTGTCGGCAGAATACTTACTGGACACTTTGGTACCATAAAGAAGACTTATGGGCTGACTGCTATACATGAGCTTGTTAATAAATGCCCACCTTTAGGGCTCATGCATACGGGCAGGGGCGTAGCTACAGGGGGTGCAGAGGTAGTAGTCGCTACCGGGCCTAGGAGCCTGAGGGGGCCCAAAGACCTTTGTGCCATATAAGAAGACACTGGTATTATAGAAAGTGCATGCTGGGAGGGCTCCATAAATAGCCTAGCCTAAATCTCAGAAAACCACTACAAGTTTATTTATTACTAAAGTTCAGCGCAACATCCGTCCTCCATTGGGTTGTGATGCTGTTACATGCCGAACGCCTGCAACACATGGCCGTTACACTCCCTATACACTAGTCATTAAAGGGGCATTCTCATCTGGGACATTTATAGCATAGCGATAGGTCCATAATAGGTGGAGGTCCCACTACTACCTTCAGAATGGGACCCCGAAGTGAACGGGGGGGCATATCCTATTGATAGGCCATAAATGTCCCAGATGGGACAACCCCTTTAAGACCGTAACAAGTAGTATATTTTTACAAAGCTCTTATTAATATCAAGTAAAAAAAAAATGACCCACAGGTAGAGACTTACAAATACATTATAAAGAGGACCTCTCCCCGCTCCTGACATGCCTGTTTTAATAGCTCTATGCATTCCCCATGTAATAACAATTCTGGAACATCTATTCTTATGGCTCTATGTTGTGCCATTCCTCTATTATTTGCACTAGAAGTTATGAATGAATTGCTATTTGCCTTCAGTAAAGGAACAGAGGGGAGGTAACCAGTTGGGGTGTATACCTGCACAGTCTGACTCTAGCCAATCAGTGCTGCCATGTTCATTCTGTGCAGGTACACACCCCCAACTGGTCACCTCCCCTCTGTACCCTTACTGAAGACAAATAGCAATTCATTCATAACTTCTAGTAGGAATAATAAAGGAATGACACAACATACAGACATAAGAATAGATGCTTCAGAATTGTTATTACATGGGGAATGAAACTATTAAAACAGGCATGGTCAGGAGCGGTGAAAGGTCCTCTTTAACACCACAACCAGACAGAAGAGCCGACCTACCTTTCTATTAAGCCTTGTCCGACACGAAAACCCATGTTTTCCAACTTGGTGATGCACCTTCCGTTTTCCTATAAAAGGAATACATTTATTACTTTTCCATTTAAAAACAGGTAAGGGCTGAGAAAAAAAAAGCTAAAAAAAAAGGAAAAAAGAAAGAAGGAGACGAGGTGTGAATAAATTCTGTTATCAGACTTTGGTCATACTTCTCATGTATAACATAGCACATCTGACATAATGTATGCACTGTGTGGTTATTATCTGACAATTACTGCATTCTACTTCCTGACACTACCCCATAGGCTCTGGTGGATGAATGCAGACATTGGGGGTCATTTATCACAGTGTTCTGCGCCTGTATTAGTCTTATTTTTCATATTTAGACTAATTTTCAGGGGGAGCATTTACTAATGAAAGCGCGCCTGTTTGGAAGGCATTTGCGTCTCGTTAATTTTCAGTTTCAGGCTAATTCTGGTGTCGTGAGGGTTTTATGCACATTTTTTTTGCCCTATTTATATAGGTGGGCCTTTTTTACGCATGAATTAGGTGCAAAAACATTCTAATTTTTACTCCATTCCAGGGCTGGTATAAGTTATATTATATTATATCTAATATGGGACTTTTTTTTACCTAATACGCAATTTTTTTTAGACGCACTTTTGCACCTAATTCGTGAGTGGACAAACAAGTAATCAACATGACCCACCTGCTCCTTGACGAATACAAAGACGCATCGCCTAATTCATCACTTGCTGTGTGACTCTGTAGAAATACGATGCAAAATACTAACAATCTAATCCACTAGGCCGGTCTAATCGCAGTCAAGCAAGCATGATAAATGACCCCTCTTCTGTGTCGCGGCCTGCTATTGGCCGTTACCCCCACCCCCACCTGACATTTTGATCCAAACGACAGGGAGATGTGTGGCGGCCATGCAGGGATCTGGAGTTTTATGGGTGTTGGGGAACAGATAAAGTATAATCCATACAAGGGGCCCAGACATTGGGGGGGGGATATTTTAGATATAGGATAACCCCTTTAAGATATGAACAACATACAGCATCTTTAAAGGGGTTCTCCTTTCTACTATCCGGTGGAAGAAAGATCACTTGGTTAATACCCATCCATCGAGCCGCTGATACCACCATCTCTGGCGCACTCACATGGACTGTGGTTTCTCGCACATTTGTTCCCTTGTCTTCCTGCTCAGCTGCATCAACACTAGGTTCACATCTGAGGTCAGAAATTCAGCAGGCTGTTCTGGCTGAGGAGCCAGTTACCAGGCATAACCGGATATTGCCATGAACAGCCGGATCCCCATTGATTATAATGGGATCCAATGGGGATTCAAACAGTTTCCAGCATCAGTGCTGGCTTTCCGTCATGCATGCACAGCTGTGATTTTTTCCACAGGGCAGAAGAATGAACGACATTTGTAAAAACCCCGGAGAACCCCTTTAATGACCCTTACGTACTGCAACACACATTTATATTGTGCAACTCACACACATGTAATATTTACAGCGCCGGGGGCTTTTCTGACAACTGCCATAAATCCCATCCATCAGGAAAATGGAGCTTGACGTTTGGGGCCAACATAGAGTAATGTGCACTACATCACTTTTTTGATCCATCATTCATCAGAATGGAGGGGCCACAACTAAGGCTGTGTCCATTTTTTCTGTAGTATCAGAGGAGCACGTGTCCAATCAGTCACCTGACAGATCAGTGACACAGGACGGATCCCACCGCAGGATCTGTCATTTTGGTGGGAAGAATTGTGCCGCATGCTGCGCTATTCTTTCCATCTAAAAAGAAGGAGGATCCGAAAGGAAACGTGAGCAGAGCCTAGTGCAGGGAAGTGCTGAAGGGACCTCAATCCCTCCATTCTCAGGACTGGTGGGCGTCCCACAGATCATAACACTACTGATAAAGGAAATGTCATAGTCTGCAATGAGGAGAATACTCTGTGCATGTATTTCCCACCGGTAAAAGCCCAAAAAACAACATGGGGGGAGGGGAACAGGCAACGACCACCAACCGCTCCCACCCCCGCCATAAATGTCAATCACACCCCCTTAAAGGACATGTTCATATTACAGTAAATAGGTCCATATCATGCATGTGATATCTGCTTCTAGGAAAGCTGGGTGACAGCCATCATGGCTCCTGTGCCACCCAGCTCTCCTACACCCCAGGTACCGACCTCTAGCCTGTGCAGGTCAGGGTCACCCAGCTGTCACTTACCGCATCCCCCTGCTCGGAGGACTTGTACACACAGGACACGATCTCATTGTGCAGCAGCAGGAACAGAGCCTCATCTGCCAGGTCCTGCTTGTTCATGACTGCTGGCACCGAGCACACCTGCCGATAGCCCTACAATACAATGCCAGACCCCAAGCACTGGCACCGACTGGCATCAGCCTGACATCCTGTGCACTCACTCACAAATGCCACTAGAGGGCGGAAGGACCTCTGGTGACGTCACGGCCATGTGATCGGTCACATGACTGGGAGGAGGAGGAAGTTGCTGGCTCGTCACAGAAGCTGTGTCCCTCCGTTGTGAAACGGTTGTGACTAAATCCCATACCGTAAGAGGACCTGGTCCCTCCACAGTATGGGAAATAGCCAGCTCTATAGCAGCTGTCTATTTCCCATACTGTAGAAGGACCTTTTGGCCCCCTAGTGGTGAGGTCCTGCATAGTTATAGGATTTAGCCATCTCACAGTGAATTGGCTATTTCCCATACTGTAGAAGGACCTTTTTACCCCCTAGTGGTGAGGTCCTGCATAGATATGGGATTTAGACATTCCACAGTGAATTGGCTATTTCCCATACTGTAGAAGGACCTTTTCCACCTATTCTATACCGTGAAGGTGTCATGTAGGAAAGGTCCTTCTCAGTGATGGGATTTAGCCTCCTCACATAGGAATGACTATTTCCCATACTGCAGAAGGACCTTTTCCACCTATTCTATACCATGAAGGTGTCATGTAGGAAAGGTCCTTCTCAGTGATGGGATTTAGCCTCCTCACATAGGAATGGCTATTTCCCATACTGTAGAAGGACCTTTTCCATCTATCCTATACCGTGAAGGTGTCATATAGGAAAGGTCCTTCTCAGTGATGGGATTTAGCCTCCTCACATAGGAATGGCTATTTCCCATACTGTAGAAGGACCTTTTCCATCTATCCTATACCATGAAGGTGTCATGTAGGAAAGGTCCTTCTCAGTGATGGGATTTAGCCTCCTCACATAGGAATAGCTATTTCCCATACTGTAGAAGGACCTTTTCCATCTATCCTATACCGTGAAGGTGTCATATAGGAAAGGTCCTTCTCAGTGATGGGATTTAGCCTCCTCACATAGGAATGGCTATTTCCCATACTGTAGAAGGACCTTTTCCATCTATCCTATACCGTGAAGGTGTCATATAGGAAAGGTCCTTCTGAGTGATGGGATTTAGCCTCCTCACATAGGAATGACTATTTCCCATACTGTAGAAGGACCTTTTCCAACTATCCGATACCGTGAAGGTGTCATGTAGGAAAGGTCCTTCTGAGTGATGGGATTTAGCCTCCTCACATAGGAATGACTATTTCCCATACTGTAGAAGGTCCTTTTCCACCTATCCTATACCGTGAAGGTGTCATGTAGGAAAGGTCCTTCTGAGTGATGGGATTTAGCCTCCTCACATAGGAATGGCTATTTCCCATACTGTAGAAGGACCTTTTCCATCTATCCTATACCGTGAAGGTTTCATGTAGGAAAGGTCCTTCTGAGTGATGGGATTTAGCCTCCTCACATAGGAATGACTATTTCCCATACTGTAGAAGGTCCTTTTCCACCTATCCTATACCGTGAAGGTGTCATGTAGGAAAGGTCCTTCTGAGTGATGGGATTTAGCCTCCTCACATAGGAATGGCTATTTCCCATACTGTAGAAGGACCTTTTCCACCTATCCTATACCGTGAAGGTGTCATGTAGGAAAGGTCCTTCTGAGTGATGGGATTTAGCCTCCTCACATAGGAATGGCTATTTCCCATACTGTAGAAGGACCTTTTCCACCTATTCTATACCGTGAAGGTGCCATGTAGGAAAGGTCCTTCTCAGTGATGGGATTTAGCCTCCTCACATAGGAATGGCTATTTCCAATACTGTAGAAGGACCTTTTCCATCTATCCTATACCATGAAGGTGTCATGTAGGAAAGGTCCTTCTCAGTGATGGGATTTAGCCTCCTCACATAGGAATAGCTATTTCCCATACTGTAGAAGGACCTTTTCCATCTATCCTATACCGTGAAGGTGTCATATAGGAAAGGTCCTTCTCAGTGATGGGATTTAGCCTCCTCACATAGGAATGGCTATTTCCCATACTGTAGAAGGACCTTTTCCATCTATCCTATACCGTGAAGGTGTCATATAGGAAAGGTCCTTCTGAGTGATGGGATTTAGCCTCCTCACATAGGAATGACTATTTCCCATACTGTAGAAGGACCTTTTCCAACTATCCGATACCGTGAAGGTGTCATGTAGGAAAGGTCCTTCTGAGTGATGGGATTTAGCCTCCTCACATAGGAATGACTATTTCCCATACTGTAGAAGGTCCTTTTCCACCTATCCTATACCGTGAAGGTGTCATGTAGGAAAGGTCCTTCTGAGTGATGGGATTTAGCCTCCTCACATAGGAATGGCTATTTCCCATACTGTAGAAGGACCTTTTCCATCTATCCTATACCGTGAAGGTTTCATGTAGGAAAGGTCCTTCTGAGTGATGGGATTTAGCCTCCTCACATAGGAATGACTATTTCCCATACTGTAGAAGGACCTTTTCCAACTATCCGATACCGTGAAGGTGTCATGTAGGAAAGGTCCTTCTGAGTGATGGGATTTAGCCTCCTCACATAGGAATGACTATTTCCCATACTGTAGAAGGTCCTTTTCCACCTATCCTATACCGTGAAGGTGTCATGTAGGAAAGGTCCTTCTGAGTGATGGGATTTAGCCTCCTCACATAGGAATGGCTATTTCCCATACTGTAGAAGGACCTTTTCCATCTATCCTATACCGTGAAGGTTTCATGTAGGAAAGGTCCTTCTGAGTGATGGGATTTAGCCTCCTCACATAGGAATGACTATTTCCCATACTGTAGAAGGTCCTTTTCCACCTATCCTATACCGTGAAGGTGTCATGTAGGAAAGGTCCTTCTGAGTGATGGGATTTAGCCTCCTCACATAGGAATGGCTATTTCCCATACTGTAGAAGGACCTTTTCCATCTATCCTATACCGTGAAGGTTTCATGTAGGAAAGGTCCTTCTGAGTGATGGGATTTAGCCTCCTCACATAGGAATGACTATTTCCCATACTGTAGAAGGACCTTTTCCAACTATCCGATACCGTGAAGGTGTCATGTAGGAAAGGTCCTTCTGAGTGATGGGATTTAGCCTCCTCACATAGGAATGGCTATTTCCCATACTGTAGAAGGACCTTTTCCACCTATCCTATACCGTGAAGGTGTCATGTAGGAAAGGTCCTTCTGAGTGATGGGATTTAGCCTCCTCACATAGGAATGGCTATTTCCCATACTGTAGAAGGACCTTTTCCACCTATTCTATACCGTGAAGGTGCCATGTAGGAAAGGTCCTTCTCAGTGATGGGATTTAGCCTCCTCACATAGGAATGGCTATTTCCCATACTGTAGAAGGACCTTTTCCACCTATTCTATACCGTGAAGGTGCCATGTAGGAAAGGTCCTTCTCAGTGATGGGATTTAGCCTCCTCACATAGGAATGGCTATTTCCCATACTGTAGAAGGACCTTTTCCATCTATCCTATACCGTGAAGGTGTCATGTAGGAAAGGTCCTTCTCAGTGATGGGATTTAGCCTCCTCACATAGGAATGGCTATTTCCCCTACTGTAGAAGGACCTTTTCCATCTATCCTAATACCGTGAAGGTTTCATGTAGGAAAGGTCCTTCTCAGTGATGGGATTTAGCCTCCTCACATTGGAATGGCTATTTCCCATACTGTAGAAGGACCTTTTCCACCTATTCTATACCATGAAGGTGTCATGTAGGAAAGGTCCTTCTCAGTGATGGGATTTAGCCTCCTCACATAGGAATGGCTATTTCCCATACTGTAGAAGGACCTTTTTACCCCCTAGTGGTGAGGTCCTGCATAGATATGGGATTTAGACATTCCACAGTGAATTGGCTATTTCCCATACTGTAGAAGGACCTTTTCCACCTATTCTATAACCGTGAAGGTGTCATGTAGGAAAGGTCCTTCTCAGTGATGGGATTTAGCCTCCTCACATAGGAATGACTATTTCCCATACTGCAGAAGGACCTTTTCCACCTATTCTATACCGTGAAGGTGTCATGTAGGAAAGGTCCTTCTCAGTGATGGGATTTAGCCTCCTCACATAGGAATGACTATTTCCCATACTGCAGAAGGACCTTTTCCACCTATTCTATACCGTGAAGGTGTCATGTAGGAAAGGTCCTTCTCAGTGATGGGATTTAGCCTCCTCACATAGGAATGGCTATTTCCCATACTGTAGAAGGACCTTTTCCATCTATCCTATACCGTGAAGGTGTCATATAGGAAAGGTCCTTCTCAGTGATGGGATTTAGCCTCCTCACATAGAAATGACTATTTCCCATACTGTAGAAGGACCTTTTCCTCCTATTCTATACCGTGAAGGTGTCATGTAGGAAAGGTCCTTCTGAATTATGGGATTTAGCCGCCTCACCTAGGAATGGCTATTTCCCATACTGTAAAAGGACCTTTTCCACCTATCCTATACCGTGAAGGTGTCATGTAGGAAAGGTCCTTCTCAGAGATGGGATTTAGCCTCCTCACATAGGAATGACTATTTCCCATACTGTAGAAGGACCTTTTCCACCTATCCTATACCGTGAAGGTGTCATGTAGGAAAGGTCCTTCTGAGTGATGGGATTTAGCCTCCTCACATAGGAATGACTATTTCCCATACTGTAGAAGGACCTTTTCCAACTATCCGATACCATGAAGGTGTCATGTAGGAAAGGTCCTTCTGAGTGATGGGATTTAGCCTCCTCACATAGGAATGACTATTTCCCATACTGTAGAAGGTCCTTTTCCACCTATCCTATACCGTGAAGGTGTCATGTAGGAAAGGTCCTTCTGAGTAATGGGATTTAGCCTCCTCACATAGGAATGGCTATTTCCCATACTGTAGAAGGACCTTTTCCAACTATCCGATACCATGAAGGTGTCATGTAGGAAAGGTCCTTCTGAGTAGGGGTTGCACGATATATCGAGAACTCGGTACGGTTTCGGAACCTAGTGCGGTACCGAAGCTCGATACCGAGTTTCTTGCAGTCCGATACTTAGAACATGGCGCACGCATCAATTTAATGCGTTGCCCATGCTCTAATATCTGCCTGCCGCGCTGCCAGGGCCCCCGCACCCCCCTCAGATCAGCCCACCCAGGTCCCAGCCACTTAAAAAAAAAATCATACTTACCTGTTCTGGCTGGCTGGGTGGGCTGATCTGAGGTCTGAAGGGGGCACAAGACACTGACCTGAGGTCTGATGGGGGCACATCGTGTTGGTCTGAGGGGGCCACAAGACGCTGACCTGCGGTCTGATGGGGGCACATTGTGTTAATCTGAGGTCTGATGGGGGCACAAGAGGCTGGTCTGATGGGGGCACAAGAGGCTGGTCTGATGGGGGCACAAGAGGCTGACCTGAGGTCTGATGGGGGCACAAGACGCTGACCAGAGATCTGTTGGGGGCACAAGACGCTGACCTGAGCTTTGATGGGGCACATTGTGTTGATTGAGGTCTGATGGGGGCACAAGAGGCTGACCTGAGGTCTGATGGGGGCCACAAGACGCTGATCTGAGGTCTGATGGGGGGCACAAGACGCTGACCAGAGATCTGTTGGGGGCACAAGACGCTGACCTGAGCTTTGATGGGGGCACATTGTGTTGATCTGAGGTCTGATGGGGGCACAAGACGCTGACCTGAGGTCTGATGGGGCCACAATGTGTTGATCTGAGATTTATTATTCCTGTACTGTGACATCACTGTGTTTATTATCCCTGTAAGGTGACATCACTGTGTTTATTATCCCTGTACAGTGACATCGCTGTGTGTATTATCCCAGTGCAGGAAGAGGTAAGTGGTCCGTGTTTGTATGTTTGTTTTCTATTTTTCAGGGTCGTGAATGCAGAGGACTACGTCGGATTCGGTGGACTACGTCGGACCAGCTTTTTTTTTTTTTTTTAATAAAATGGTCAAACAGGGGTCTGGGGGAGTGTTTATTTCAATAAAATATTTTATACTTGTGTGTGTATTTTTTTTTTACAATACTACAGTTTTAGTATTTAATTATGGCTATCTACAGACGGCCCTGATTACTAATACTGGGCTTAGTGCTTGCCGGTATGGCAGGCCAGCACTAACCCCAACATCTATTACCTCGGCACCCACCGCCACCAGGGGTGCCGGGAAGAGCCGGGTACCCGCAGGACCGGACCTTCTAAATTGAGGGTCTGGCTCTGGGGCGGCTGCAGGCTGGTACCATTAGGCTGGGAAGGGCCAATAACCGTGTCCCTTCCCACCCTGGTAGTGCCAGGCTGCCGCTGCTGGTTGTATCTGGCTGGTGAAGGAAAAAAGAGGGGGACCCCAACGCCATTTTTTTTTTCAAAAAATTTCATTATTTAAAAAAAAAATGGCGTAGGGTCCCCCCCTTTTTTCCTTCACCAGCCAGATACAACCAGCAGCAGCAGCCTGGCACTACCAGGGTGGGAAGGGACACGGTTATTGGCCCTTCCCAGCCTAATGGTACCAGCCTGCAGCCGCCCCAGAGCCAGACCCTCAATTTAGAAGGTCCAGTCCTGCAGGTACCCGGCTCTTCCCGGCACCCCTGGTGGCAGTGGGTGCCGAGGTAATAGATGTTGGGGTTAGTGCTGGCCTGCCATACCGGCAAGCACTAAGCCCAGTATTAGTAATCAGGGCCGTCTGTAGATAGCCATAATTACTAAAACTGTAGTATTGTAAAAAAAAAAATACACACACAAGTATAAAATATTTTATTGAAATAAACACTCCCCCAGACCCCTGTTTGACCATTTTATTAAAAAAAAAAAAAAGCTGGTCCGACGTAGTCCACCGAATCCGACGTAGTCCTCTGCATTCACGACCCTGAAAAATAGAAAACAAACACACAAACACAGACCACTTACCTCTTCCTGCACTGGGATAATACACACAGCGATGTCACTGTACAGACATAATAAACACAGCGATGTCACTGTACAGACATAATACATACAGCGATGTCACTGTACAGGGATAATAAACACAGTGATGTCACAGTACAGAGATAATAAACACAGTGATGTCACTGTACAGGGATAATAAACACAGTGATGTCACAGTACAGAGATAATAAGCACAGTGATGTCACAGTACAGAGATAATAAACACAGTGATGTCACAGTACAGGGATAATAAACACAGTGATGTCACAGTACAGCGATAATAAGCACAGTGATGTCACTGTACAGGGATAATAAACACAGTGATGTCACAGTAGAGATAATAAACACAGTGATGTCACAGTACAGAGATAATAAGCACAGTGATGTCACAGTCCAGGGATAATAAGCACAGTGATGTCACAGTACACCTGTGCAAACAAGGCCTGGGGGACCAAGATAAGGCTAGGGGCTACACTGAAAAGGGCCAGTGGCGCACAGATAAGGGGTAAGGGGCAGGGTCACAAGCAAGGTCCTGGGGGGGAAGGGGGGGGGGTGAGGGGTGCACAGATAAGGGCCAGGGTGGCGCACACAGGGGGCAGCAGAGACGACAACCAGAGAGGCACAGACAAAGAGGGAGTGGGGCACAGATAAGGGCCCAGGGGCGCAGACCAGGAAAAGGCGTACAAAGACAAGGGCCAGATCCCAGGGGTGCAGAGTAGGCACAGCCAGGGGCGAAGATAAGAGCCAGGGCTGCATTGAAAGGGCCAGGGTGGTGCACAGAGCAGGGTCAAAAGCAAGGTCTGGGGGGGGGGGGGGGTGAGGGGCGCACAGATAAGGGCCAGGGTGGCATTAATAGGTTCTTCTTTATTTGGCGAGGTATCAGTATTGTGATACTTTTGTATGTATCGGTATCGAACTCAAAATTCTGGCATCGTGACAACCCTACTTCTGAGTGATGGGATTTAGCCTCCTCACATAGGAATGGCTATTTCCCATACTGTAGAAGGACCTTTTCCACCTATTCTATACCATGAAGGTGTCATGTAGGAAAGGTCCTTCTGAGTGATGGGATTTAGCCTTCTCACGTGGGACCCCCACACCATGTTTTTTCAAAAATTTCATTATTTAAAAAAAAAATGGCGTAGGGTCCCCCCCTTTTTTCCTTCACCAGCCAGATACAACCAGCAGCAGCAGCCTGGCACTACCAGGGTGGGAAGGGACACGGTTATTGGCCCTTCCCAGCCTAATGGTACCAGCCTGCAGCCGCCCCAGAGCCAGACCCTCAATTTAGAAGGTCCAGTCCTGCAGGTACCCGGCTCTTCCCGGCACCCCTGGTGGCAGTGGGTGCCGAGGTAATAGATGTTGGGGTTAGTGCTGGCCTGCCATACCGGCAAGCACTAAGCCCAGTATTAGTAATCAGGGCCGTCTGTAGATAGCCATAATTACTAAAACTGTAGTATTGTAAAAAAAAAAATACACACACAAGTATAAATATTTTATTGAAATAAACACTCCCCCCAGACCCCTGTTTGACCATTTTATTAAAAAAAAAAAAAAGCTGGTCCGACGTAGTCCACCGAATCCGACGTAGTCCTCTGCATTCACGACCCTGAAAAATAGAAAACAAACACCACAAACACAGACCACTTACCTCTTCCTGCACTGGGATAATACACACAGCGATGTCACTGTACAGACATAATAAACACAGCGATGTCACTGTACAGACATAATACACAGCGATGTCACTGTACAGGTACAGGGATAATAAACACAGTGATGTCACAGTACAGAGATAATAAACACAGTGATGTCACTGTACAGGGATAATAAACACAGTGATGTCACAGTACAGAGATAATAACACAGTGATGTCACAGTACAGAGATAATAAACACAGTGATGTCACAGTACAGGGATAATAAAACACAGTGATGTCACAGTACAGCGATAATAAGCACAGTGATGTCACTGTACAGGGATAATAAACACAGTGATGTCACAGTAGAGATAATAAACACAGTGATGTCACAGTACAGAGATAATAAGCACAGTGATGTCACAGTCCAGGATAATAAGCACAGTGATGTCACAGTACACCTGTGCAAAACAAGGCCTGGGGGACCAAGATAAGGCTAGGGGCTACACTGAAAAGGGCCAGTGGCGCACAGATAAGGGGTAAGGGGCAGGGTCACAAGCAAGGTCCTGGGGGGAAGGGGGGGGGGTGAGGGGTGCACAGATAAGGGCCAGGGTGGCGCACACAGGGGGCAGCAGAGACGACAACCAGAGAGGCACAGACAAAGAGGGAGTGGGGCACAGATAAGGGCCCAGGGGCGCAGACCAGGAAAAAGGCGTACAAAGACAAGGGCCAGATTCCCAGGGGTGCAGAGTAGGCACAGCCCAGGGGCGAAGATAAGAGCCAGGGCTGCATTGAAAGGGCCAGGGTGGTGCACAGAGCAGGGTCAAAAGCAAGGTCTGGGGGGGGGGGGGGTGAGGGGCGCACAGATAAGGGCCAGGGTGTGGCATTAATAGGTTCTTCTTTATTTTGGCGAGGTATCAGTATTGTGATACTTTTGTATGTATCGGTATCGAACTCAAAATTCTGGCATCGTGACAACCCTACTTCTGAGTGATGGGATTTAGCCTCCTCACATAGGAATGGCTATTTCCCATACTGTAGAAGGACCTTTTCCACCTATTCTATTACCATGAAGGGTCATGTAGGAAAGGTCCTTCTGAGTGATGGGATTTAGCCTTCTCACGTGGGACCCCCACACCATGTTTTTTTTACAAAAATAATTTTTTTTAAAAAATGGCATGGGTCCCACTTTTTTCCTTTGACAGCCAGATACAACCAGCAGCGGCAGCCTGGCACCACCAGGGTGGGAAGGGACACAGTTATTGGCCCTTCCCCGCCTAATGGTACCAGCCTACAGCCGCCCCAGAGCCAGACCCTCAATTTAGAAGGTCCGGTCCTGTGGGTACCCGGCTCTTCCCGGCACCCCTGGTCACGGTGGGTGCCGAGGTAATAGATGTTGGGGTTAGTGCTGGCCTGCCATACCAGCAAGCACTAAGCCCAGTATTAGTAATCAGGGCCAACTATAAAATAGGCCGTAATTACTAAAACTGTAGTATTGTAAAGAAAAAAAAAATACACACATAAATATAAAACATTTTATTGAAATAAACACTCCCCCAGACACCTGTTTGACCATTTTATTAAAAAAAAAAAGCTGGTCCAACATAGTCCTCTGCATTCACGACCCTGAAAAATAGAAAACAAACACACAAACACAGACCACTTACCTCTTCCTGCACTGGGATAATACACACAGCGATGTCACTGTACAGGGATAATAAATAGTGATCACAGGCCTCACCTTTTCTCGCTGTCCGTCCAGCTATGTCCAGGCCCTGCGCTGGGAGATGCTCTCTAGTCCATACAGAGCGGGGGTAGGGGGTCAGTACCGGGAGACCGGGAAGGAGGCACGGACACGGCAAACACTAAAGAGAATGAGGAGCCAGCGGGGCAAGCAGAAGTGACATCACCCGACTCTGCTGCGGCGGAGGGGTGGAGCTTCTAGACTGCCGGTTAGGAGGGCAGTCCCTCCCATTGCACTGCTCCTGCACCGTGCCGCACAGTAAGTCAAAACCGCAGTGGGTGTCCGCACGCGTCCAGTATCCATGTTTTGAGGATCCGCAATTGTGGACCGCAAAACAAATATGGTCATGTGAATGTAGCTTTAGGGTTAGTGGTCAGTAGTAGGGTTAGGGGTCAGTATGGCGTACTATTAGAGTTAGAGAAAGTATTAGGAGTCAGTACAGTATATTAGGGTTAGCAGTCAATATTAGGGTTATAGACAGTATTAGAGGTCAGTATTAGGGTTCGGGTTCAGTACTAGGGTTAGGGACAGGGCCAGTATTAGAGGTCAATACTAGGGGGTCAGGGGCCAGTATCAGGGTTAGGGGTCCACGGTAGTACCAGTACTCGGGATCAGTAGCCAGTATTAGGGTAAGACAGGGCCAGTATAGAGGGTCTGTAATAGGGAGGCAGGGCCAGTATTAGGGGTCAGGGGCCAGTATATAGGGTCTGTAATAAGGAGGCAGGGCCAGTATTAGGGTTAGTGCTGCATAGGGAGAGGGCAGTTTATGCTTACCTGTCCAGGCGCAGTCCCACGATGCAGACCCGGCCTCTTCTGGCGGGTCTGCTCCTGAGGAACGTCGCAGGCGGCGCAATGATGTCATCGCACCGCCTACGTCACATGAGTGCACCGGCCAACGGGAATAGAGGAGCAGGGAACCAGAGGTTCCCTTGTTCCTCCGGCACTCGCTACTGCAGGCACAATTGTATCTGCATCTAGTGGATGCAGATACAATTGAGTTCAGTAGCCACC